>VYZQ01247883.1:0-10185 GCA_013400655.1 Mystacornis crossleyi
CCGGGCTCCCTGTCCCATTTGCTTTCAAAACCCCTGACAAACCAGCATAAAGGTGAGGCTCTGCCAGCCAGGAGAGCCGTGGGACACCCGGGCATTTCAGCCCTTTGTGGATCTGTATTCTATTAATTTATCTATGGCCCTTGAATCTTTGAAAACAAATGGCATCTGCTCAGCTTGTGGAAAGGAAGGTCCATGCTGGACTGAAGGGAGACTCTGCAGAGTCCAGCTGGAAGCTGAAATCCCCCAAGCTTCAGGGGACTCCAGAACTCCTCTCATGCATAACTAGATTGCACTTCAACAATCTCTGAAGTTCACACGGGCTCATCCTTCTTGTCCCTAATCCCAAGCTCCTGCAAAGCCCTCAGTAAATAATAAACAAGTCCCAGGACATTATTTAAGCCTGTCCTCCTGGCAGTGACCCACACATGAACAGAAGCTCCATCTGTAGCTACTCATGCAGAAAATAAGTGTGTCCTGCAGTTCTCTGTGCCTAAGCTTGTACAACTCCTTCTCTAAATCAGCATTTATTTAAGAGATGGATGGCTCCGTTGAAACTTTTTCTGAGGCCTCAAATCAACAAAACTAAAGGCAGGAACACTGTATTTTCAGCAATGCCCTCACCCCACCACATCTGCAGGCAGCATACCTTGATCACTGTACCTAGCCAGGTCCTTCTGGCTGATGTAAAGGTCATGGTCAGTGTCCAGCTCCCAGAATTTGCAGTATATAACATAAAAGTGCTCGTAGGAGAAGTAATCTGTGATCTGATTTATGTCATCCTCCTCTTCCAAGAGAGCAAGAGTCTGCAAGGGTACAAAGACAGCGGGGAGTTACACCTGGATGAAGAGGCAGCTCAGCAGCGGGAGGGCTCCCGTTTCTCAGGAAGCTGGGTGAGCACAGCCCTGAGAACTGACCAGGAGTGCGGCCCTTCCCCGACAGTGACCGCTGCACTGCTTGGCAGCCACTTCCAGAGCACCCGCCCCGGCCCTCCTGCTCGCACAACAAACACCTCGGCCGCTCCTGTCAGCGATTTCTGCTCATTTGCAGCTGCAGCCAAGAGCGAGGCAGAGAAACAGGAACACAAACTGCCGTGTCAGCTGGGATCCCTGGTCTGGGAAACATTCCTGACCCGCACCAGAGAGACTCTCAGGAATGAGACTCTCCCCAGAGACTCTCCCATTCCTGACCCGCACCTCAGACTCTCTCACTTCCAGCAGCAAGCCCACAGTCCTGCCCAGGAACCGAGATCCGTCTCCACACCTCACACACGCCTGTCTGCCTCCTGAAGGGCAAACCCAAGTCTTGTCCAGACTCACAGCCCGCCCGGGCCAGGAGGGATGGAGCCCAAACCAATCACACTGGCTTCCCCGTGCTGTCGCTGGCAGGAATCATTCTGGTTTAACTGGGAGGCTCAGACAGATTTCCAACCATAACATCTGTTGACATGTCTTGTTAGGAAACATTCAGTGCTAACATCGGTGTTTCATTCCCACTTTACACCTTCCTGTCCTTCCCAGCAACAAGCGGGCAGTGCGTGTTTCCCAGCGCCACCTCCCTACTTTTCTTCTTGGCGCTGAGGCCACAGGACACCAGAAGCCTTCTTGTCTAATAAATCACGGCCCCGGTGAGCTGCAGGCCTGGCCTGCCCTGCCCTCACACCCGAGCTGTCCCGAGGAATGGTGTCCCCAGGCAGGCAGGCTCAGTGGCCCGGCTATCCAGAACCATAAAAGCAGATGCTGTGCTGTGTTGGCACCGGTACTTCAGTATCAACTTCCATCCACCTCCCCATCCAAGGAATCCAACTGAATCCAAACCAAACCCTCACATCCTGCTAGCCACCAGGTTCAGTGACGTTTCTGGCAGGGGTAACAGGGTGGCACTGCACTATTCTGACTTGCTGACACCCAAGTGCAAACACCTCTGATCCATCGCTCACTGGCCTCTCCAGACTGTGTATCTCTCTCCTTCTCTTTACAGGTGATAATCACTCGGGGAGCTTTTGCCGTAACTGTTTTTTATCTTTTGTAGTTCACACCCAAAGAAGCCATTTACACATGTTAAGTTCAACAAGGAGCTGAACCTCCCTGCTGCAGGAGATGAAAGGCAGAGTAGATACGGAAGGAGAAAAAGGGAGAGAATGTTTAAAGGGAGAAAATGAGTGAATAAAGATGCAGGATAAGCTGGGAAGATCTATTTTTAACAGAGGTTGGGAAGGAACTGGGATGCCAGGGCTTGGACTGGCATGAGGCAATTCCAAAGAGAACTCATTTTTCCATCAGCTGATGGGGGCAGTAGGGGAGATGATGTCTGAAAGCAGAAAGAATGTGAATTCCTACTTAGGGGTTTGAGGAAGACAGCACACTACCCCTGGAAGGGCAAGCAGGACACAGGAGGGAAATCCCACTGTTCCAGCCAAGTCCTTCACCCTTCAGCCTACAGGCTTTCTGGCTCTTTAGGCTGGGCTGGACACGAGCAGCCTGAGACAGTTTTAACCTGGCGCTCTTTTGGGCAAAACACACAGAGGACAGAGATGCAAATCCTGACATAAGGCCACGCTGCGGGCACTGGAACAAGACCCAAGCTCTGTTCATGGTCCTGGGGAGATGAGCTCCGAGGTGCCTCGTCCCGCTACCGCAGAGACCTTCCCGAGCAGCTGCCAGCGGGCTGAGGGCTGCCTGGGAGGCAGGAAATGGGCTCTCCTGCCCCTGGCACTTCTCAGCCCTTCCTGGCCGCTTGTGAGCCACTTCACGGGGGTGCGCTGCTGCGTCCTGCCTCCCTCCCTGCTGGCTGGACCGGGGTGGAGCCTGATCAATCACGATCGATCACTGAGCCGGGCCGCTCCACGTGTGCTCAGAGCCGGTGCGCGGTCACGCCCTGCCCTTCCCTCAGTGCCCCGGGGCCACTGCTGTCCCTGCCCTGCTCAGCTCGGACGCAGCTCCTCAGTAGCCCCAGCGGACTCCCGGCGCTGGGCACCGGGGCTCACCCCACTGCGGCCCAGGCACCGCTCCCTCAGCATCCCGCCCCAGGGAACGCTGCACTCTGGCTGCTGCTCCCACACAAACCCACGTACTTGCAAGAAGTTGCTTTTCCTCAGCTCTGTTAGAGTGATCTTCCCCGACCAGGATCGATTGACTGTGTAGAATATCCTCTGTATAACCTGCAACACAGGAACAGAGCTCTTGAAATCAGCTCCTGAAACACAGCGGTTTGGGAATTTAAATGCAGTGCCTTGGTTTATTCACTCATCCTAAGAAGACTTCTTTCTGAAAACTGTTTTGTGATCTCTTCTGTAGATAGTCCTATCCTTACTTGACTACACAGTCTGAAAGCAACATTTGCTTCTTAAACAGTATTATCCCTTTCCAGTCTGCAAACATTTTCACTGCTCTAAATTCACCTCTTCGGGCATGCAGATGGATTATTTATGTCAGGGAACATGTTCAAAAGGGTTGATGATTCACTTGAGTTTTTCAGGTTTAAGGGGCCGTAGTTTGCATGGATCCCCAATGAAACAGGGTTCTATGGGAAAAAAACCTAAAAAAAAGGACTTCTGATTCTTTTGGTTCCTGCAGAGGAAGCAGGGCATGTAAATGAGACACAATTAATGTCTGACGCACTGTAACTATAACAGTGGCCAGTGTTCCCGGTGCCTCTGCTGAAAGCAAGCAGGAGAGGTTCTGTTTGCAATTATTTTGGCCAGGTGTTAACCTCATTTGGCTCCTCTCCAGATCCGCCTCTGGTGAAATCGAGCAAAAATCGTGGGGGAGAGGCACAGACCCCCCAGAAGCCAAAAGCAAACAGGTCCCAGTATGAGGCCGAGCTCACTCCCAAGCGCCTCAAAAAGCAAACAGCCCTTCCCAACCCGCTCCTTGGCAGCTGCCAAGTATCATCACACAGAGGGGAAACACAAATGTGTGACCAAGCACGTGCAAGGATAAACCTAACAGGGCAAACAACAACAAATAAATATCACCAGCACGAGAAAGGAGGAATAGAATTAATTTCACTATCAGCACCGAAATCTTGTTGACCAAGCCTACTACAAACCTTTGATGTCTCCGATAATGTTGGCACATTACCCAGAATTTTGGTAACCTTTAGTGCCCGTTGTTCCAACACAAACATTAACTATACACAACAATGTGGGCATTACAGGGATTAATCCAGCCAGCAGATTAAATGGGATGGACTCCTCTCTCAGCCAGAACTAGTTTCAAGTGGGCAGCCACTACTGAAGGGCCGTCTTTGCACTCAGTCACACAAGTGCTGGTTCTCAGTCCAGAACAGATCCAGAACCAAGCCTGAGACTGCTCCCAGCAGCCTGCTTTGGGATGCACAGCGAGACAGTAACTGCTGGTGGCACACACAGCTCTGAGAGCAACAAGAATGATGAGAGGATCCAAACATACCCTGAAGAGAGACAATTAATAAATTCAACTTAGCTGAACGTGACACCTGTTGGTAACACTGCAAGCCCTTCATCACTCCAGGCCCAAGAGGTGGATGTCCGCCTAAAGTTGGGTGTCATTTTCATTAAAAACAAACCAAAAACCACAGATATCCTAACTCTAGCATCACTGAGCAATGCTCTGTGGCCTGTGTAGCACAAGAGGTCACACTAAGTAATTGCAATGATCCTTTCTGGTCTTAAGCACAATATTTGTTTCTTCTTTCATGCCTCTGGCAGCTACTGCCATTCTGGACTCTATTTCTGGACTTTGTTTGGCTTTTGCTTCCAGATTGCACAAGAGCTCAGAGACCGGAGTGGGTCTCACCTCACACAACATCCATTACCACACCTGACAACTTTGTAGCAACTCTTAAAAATACAGGGCCTTCACACCATTCCAAGCACTCAAAAATAGCGATCCCAAGAATCAGAAACAGGACCCCATACCAGTAATCCTTCTTTTCCTCTGCCTGCAGGGTAATAAAAGACAACAAACTATTCCCATTTGTGACACAGGAATTGTTTGTCTACCAGACCACATTGATAAACATGTTCCACCTGCTCCCTCCTCACCTATCAGCAAAAAGAAGCCATTCTGAGGTAAAATGGGATCTCTTTTCATGTCTCTTACCATGTCCAGTCACTCAGTGCAGGCTCTATTATTCAAATAATGGTGCAGTTTCAGTGGAGAATACATAGTATATCTCTCAGTATATACTATAAAATCTCAGTACTTCTCTTTCTTTTACAGTTTGTAAACACCAAGCTGTCAAAAAAAGCATTTGGGAAACATCCCAGAACACCATTACCCAGCCTGAGACGACACGCAGCACGCAAGGCACACTTGTCACTTAGGCCAGAATTGGCTTCGTTTGCCTGAGTTCAGCACAAAACCTCAGGGCCAGCGAACACCCTGAGCTGGGAGAGGGCACAGGGATCACGGAGTCAAATTCTTAATTAGCCTTTGGAAGGAGGAGCCTCTCTCTACCTGCCCATTATCCTCATGTAATTGACCTCCAGGCCCAAACCGCTCCTGGATGAGTTCCAGACCTTTCCGCAGTCCTCCCGCAGAAGAACAAAAGCAACACCATTTCTGGACAAAGCAGGAACCTTTATTAACCCCCGTGGCCACGGTCCCCGTACACATTGGCACTGGTGCTACTGTATAAGCTGAAGCACTTTTCCACAAGCTTTCATCTTTAAACTTCTTTAGCTCACAGCCTTCCAAAAGCAGCATGCACTGCTGACTCTGAGCCTGGCTTGAACATTCGGGGAGAAGTCACACTAAAGCTTTACAATAAACGCAACGGGACATTCTGTGATGTTCTGCATCATCTTCACCAGCTTCAGGAGTGGTCTCTGTAGAAACAAACACAACTGGTTTAGTAATACAGTGGCCAATAAAACAGATACGATACAGATAAAAAAAATTCCAGCCTGTGTTGTCCAAACGGCCCCTTTAAAAGGTGCTGAGGTGGCAATAAGAACTGAAAGGTGCACACACATCTTACCCATCCTAGACTTTGAGGTCGGTCTCCAGGAGACTTCAGCCAAGTGATGCTGTACCCAGCACTCAGCACCAAGCCACGTGTCCTTGTCTGTAACACAAACATGAACTGTAGTTCTTGTGTGGCAGCAAACACGGCGTTCTGTCTCTGTGAGGAGGTATAAGGCACTCTACCTTGAAGCAATGAAAACGATCCAAGTGGTCTCAAAATCCAAGGACAAAGCTGTTTCCTTCATTACCTCCTGGAGGAAATACTGGATTTTGTAACCTTAAAGAGGGACGTGCCAAACCGTCTGTGAAAGCAGAGGTGAGCAATAGGAACTCCTGCTACCAGAGAGCAGAGCCACTGCTGCAGAGGGCCAAGAGCTGCCCCTCCAGATGGGCACAGCCTGCCCAGCTGCCTCCTGCCTCCCCGGGTGCCGGCCCTGCCCCAGCCCAGGGGGATTCTGCTGTCGGCACAGACCCCCAGAGCGGCGCTGAGGGACAGCTCACCTCTGTCAGGGGTGCTGCTCCACAGCCCTCTCCTCAGCTACAGGCACCAGCACTCCCTGCTGCCTCTGCAGCGAGCCTTGGATCCCCCTCTGTGCCAGCACTGCCACCAAGGGTGCCCGAAGGCTCTGACTGCAGCAGGAAAGCACAGCGGACACACCAGCACTGAGCTGCCTCGTGTGCTTCGGAGAGTCTGGCTCTGTGACTGCTCTAGGGACACAGCACCGAGCCCAGGCACCAGGGAAGTGGTGGAAAAGGAGAGGGGAAGGAAAAGGTGCTGCCCTTCAGTAGCAGCCTGCACTGCAGTTATCTGGAAGTGGAAGCTCAGCTTCACACAGCTGGTCTCAGCCACAGCGTGCAGTGCCCCTGGTGAGTCCAGGGAGGGCAGCAGGGTGATCACGTGAGGGATTACTCTACAAAGACATTTGTTTCTTGCCTGAAAATTATAGGAACAATATAGGAACTGTGTGTGACGTAGGAGAAGCCCATAAAGGCAGATGCAGAGAATTGCCCTTGTCAGCAGCCAGGGCAACCAGGCACGCCACTGCCCCGTGGATGCTGCAGTCAGAAACCAACCCCGGTGTGACCTTACACCCGTCAGTCTCAGCCCTTCATGCCCTTGAAACACCAAACAGCCGGGTGCACGTGCCACAGGCGCTTTCCACACTCACCCATTCACATGCCTCTGTAATGCCCTGGCCATTCCTATACCTGTTCTGGCTTAATGTTTATGTTGTCTTGCTCCACAGGGACTAAACACGTTGATCATACACTGCTGTTCACTGTCACGTTCGGGTGCATCTAAAACACTTAGACTGGATTCTCATTATACGTTTTCATTAGTGTGACAGTTCAGGGTTTGCCCTGAAGAAGGGTCTTTGTGCCATCTGCTCCTTTCAGGAAAGGAACAGGCCTGTGTGTGCCAGCAGCCGCCCAGCTGCCACGTGTGGTGCAGCCCCAGGCAGGCCCTGGCAGGCAAACAGGACAAACTTTGGGCCCTGAGCCCTGCTGGGGTACAGCTCCCACCAGGTCTGTCATTATTTGAAGTTGTTACTGCTGCACAGAGAAAACTTCCCAACGTTGATACCTTTTATCCAGATTCACACCCAACGTGAGTCAAGCTGAAGGCTTAAAAAAAGTACAAACATACTCAGGTACAGTACCAGCCTAAGTGCTGACTGCAGAGCTGGAACAAAGCTGTGATCAAACCCCAGCCACAAAGCCACTCACAAACGCCTGGGGACAGAGAGCCTGGGCAGGCAACCTGGCCAGAGGATGGCTGGACAGCAGATCCCTGGGGGCAAGGGGTGCTTTGTGCTGAGCAACAGTCACAGACTCTCCAAGCCTCAGTGACAGAAACCTTCAAACAGGCAGCCTTCCACGTGTCAGCAGCCCGGCACAATTCAGGGTGACTTAGCAGCTCTCAAAGACCAAAGAACTTCTTTTCCATTCATCAGGCCAAGAAAGACATTTTTAGAGATTTGCTTAAGACCAGAAACAATCATTATTAACCTTTTGAATAACCCCTTGCACACACGAGCCGATTATTTTTCCTTTGGAAGCAGTTGTTCAAGTACCTCGTGGCCAGTGATATTAAAAACGCCCATATTTTTAAATAAGGGAAGGATTTGCTGGTGGGAACAGTGAGAGAGCCCCAAGGGAGGCAGTGGCATCACAGGGGATCAAACAGGCAGCCTACCGTTGTAATGTACCGGGAATGGAACTCCGGAGCATCCTTCAGGAACGTGAGGCCAGGATGTGTTTCCACCACATCCTGCAACGTGAGAGAAAATGAAATGAAACAGATTTTCTTCTCCTTTTAATGCTTAGAAGTTACTGGGTTTACAAACCAATACTTTTGCTTACTCTTGAAATTATTTGCAGCATTAACAATAAAACGGAAATCTTTTAATCTATCAAGTGAACCTTCTGTTATTGTAATATAATGCATTTTCTGGGCAATACGCACCTGGTGGGCCAGTTTGATTTACTTAAGGACAGAAAAACAAAGGAAGAGAGTTAGTGAGTAGATGAAAACTCATTTTCATTGAATGAGACAAAAATTAATTAGCTGACCATTGAACTTATCTCCTCTCCAAGATTTTTGTTTTCCTCCATTCATTGAAGATATTAACATTCGTTAGAACTAGGTGTCAGAAATACACATTCCTTGAGAAAGTCTCCTTCTATGTCCAATGAAAGCTCTGTGAGCCTCAGAATGCTTACAGATACAATTAGTGCTTTTCCAAAATACACTGGCACTACCTGTGGAGATGCCTCTTTCTCAAAAGCGATTTTTGCAAGTCAAACGCTGGCTCACAATGCCAGATCTGCAGGACCAAATCCATGGAGAAACGGCCCAGATCCTGAATGAATCAGTGCAGATCCTGTATGAATCAGTGCCTGTGTAATTTCTCCGTGCCTGACTCCTGTGCCCTTTAAAGGTGTTCCAAGTTCTGCTGTGCCTGTGCCATGCCAGGGTGCCCTCAGGGGTGTGATATGCCCAAATTCTGGGCAGTGTAACAGGGTGTCTCAGATGGTGGCGTAACTCAGGGTCATTTTGCTGATCTCTGGCTGACAGACAGGACTGGGCACGCCTTGGATTGCACCAGGAGCTACAGAGCAGAGCTGCAATGCCCCCGGAAAGGCAGCGTGCCCAGTGGAGAAGAGATGAAGAGCAACATGAGAAAATTTACCCAGGACAGCCCCAGTTCTGTTTGAGAGACAGAAACAGCCAGTGCAGACACAAGGTCTTTCCCCAAAGCAGCATCTCCACAGAGGTTTTGCCCAGAGGGCAACACAGTGTGAGACATCTAGGGATGTGTGGAAAAGATCAGAAAAAGTACAACAGCTGATCAGAGAGCAGATGGACCTGATTTATAGACACTATAGAGAAGCCCTAAAGCTACCCAGAGCCTGCCTAAATGGCCACAAATAATTAAAACAATGATACCTTGGTAAAAATTAATGAAAGGGAAAGAAAGACATGAAATGAGGATGTGCAGATTTAGCCTGAATATCAGGGGAAAAAAAATGCAGTGGGATTTGTGTATTAGCAGGTTTAGAGGCATATACAGAACAACTGGAACTGCAGAAATGCCACGATTTCTATGTGATACTGGATCTGGTAGTCTGGCTAGACAAATTCAATTATAACTGTCTTGCCAAGCAACTTTTACAACTTTTCCAATAAGCTTTTATATTGTGCTTGACTATCAACAGCAACAAGCATTTTTCCCAATATCCACATAGAGAAATGGGGCAAATTCCAGCCTGGTTACCAGGCACTGATAATTATGAATCCTGACAAGAGACCGGTGCTCGGTGCCTTTAGCAGGATTTGCAGCTGGTTTGACACTTAAGCACTTGAAAAGCTTATTTCTATTTCACTCCAAAATGAACCCCACCCAGGTGCTGTTCACACCAAAGGTCTGCTCATCCTCGGGAAACATTTAATGCCATGAAATCAAGAAGGTGCCAAGTGGAGGCAGCTCTGTGCCCACCCTCCCCGGGGAGCTGAGGCAGTACCTGGAGCAGTGGGATGAAGTCCTCCTGTTGTAGGCAGTCACAGCCAGGCTTGGCCAGAAGGGAAGTGAACCTGGAGGCATCATCGTGGCAGTTCCGCAGGATTCTGCGAGAGAGGGGAGGAGGTGCTGGCAGCCCTTTGCGCCTCCCAGGACCCGGGAGGGTCCCAAAGGCCTTCCAGGAGCACAATACACCCACCCTGGGAATCACAGGG
>VYZQ01247884.1:0-10453 GCA_013400655.1 Mystacornis crossleyi
CTCCTTGCCTCGGCTCCGCTGGCCACAGGCCAGGTGAAACACTCCCCCAAGCACGGCGGGGACTGGTCCAACCCCGCACAGCTCCAATTATCCTTGGCTGGAGACTTTCCAGGAATCCCATCCCCTCTCCCTCCACCGACCCTGCCTCCCCCCCTCAAAGCAATTTGACTTTTATAGTAATAACTTCTGAACCCTGGACTGGGGCCGTGCCAAGGAAAGCAGCAGAAAACAATGTGATGGGCCTCGGCAGGCGCGGAAACTCCAGCGACCGAGACCAGCCCTAAAATAACTTTTGAGCGATTGTTATTTATTCTGGGAGAAAGTTCGTTCATTCACAATTTGAAGGGGAGATAAATGAGGGCGGGCTGGGGCTGCACAGCAGCAGCACGCCGTGGCTGCGGATGCAGGGCGCCTGCAGCGCCAGGGCAGCCGGCTCACCACGGTCCTCCTGCACATGTCCTGCTGCAAAACCTTTTTTAAAGGTATTTGAGTTCATCTGAAAGCCCTGGGCTCAGGTGAAGGAGTCCAGCTCGAGGCTGGGGGTCTGCATGTGCCACGAGGTGCAGGGGGCTGCACTCTGTGTGTCTGTGCCCGCACATGTTTCAGTTCCCTGGGCATGCTGTTCAGCATGGTGGCCGTGCCACATGCCACTGGCTTGCACACCCGCACCTGGGTTCTGCACGCTGAAGCCATCATTGTCCAGTAGGTAGCAAGTGGTGCAGGCAAACTCCAGGCAGGAACAGACAGCATCCTGCTGCCGGTCTCAGTGAGTATCAGTGTGTGCACGGCAGCTGTCAGCCAGCATCAGCTGGGCAAGCAGCAAGTGGTGCAACGTCAGTAATTCTGCAGCTCTGAGCTGCCACAGCTTCCCTGCAATGCACAGGAGCTGAACCAAAGCTCCCAGAGGAGCCTTGAGCAGCCTGGGCAACCCTGGGTGCTTCTGAATTGGGAACACTCTCCAAAGGAGGCAGGCAGCCAGCCAGCCCTCAGCACTGTCATGCGTCTGCTCATGCAAGTGTTTTATGGTCCCTGTCACCACGGGCTGGGCACTGGCCGGGATCTGGAGTGCAGTGGTGACTGTGCCAGACGAGGCTCAGGCTGCCTGTGTTACCCTTGGGGGGACGGCCAGGCTCCCTTGGCAGGTTTGGAGAACAAATGCTGGGGAAACTTGGTCTCTGCCTGCTGGGTGACAGGAGTGACGGAGGCCTCGCAGGGTGGCTCTGTGGGCAGCCGAATGGGAGAGGGACAGACAGTGACCTGACTGTGTATGAGGGCCTTACCAGCTTTGTGTGCAGATTGTCTCCAAGAATGATGCACATCCAAGATGACCTGCCCATGAGCATCTCAGGGGCAAGGGTTGATTCTGGTCCTCTGCAGCATGATGCTGCAGTGACAGGGGACAGCATTGCCATCATCACCCACCCTACACACCAGATATTGGAAAGTGCACTGTTCTGGGGTGGGAAAACGCTGCCATATCCCCTCCCACCAAGAGAACAGCAGCACTTGCCTGGGCCACCCCTCTGCTCCTGCTGCCTCCAGGCCAGGGGACCTTGCTGAATGCTACCAAATATTTCTGTTTTGGAACTGACATGGACACATGGGAGCTGGGGGCCTGGAGCTGCAAAAAGGGATGATTCAGTGCTGCCCTTCGCAGAGTGGGGAGGGCACCAGTTTATGGTTAGCAACACAGTCACTCTGGCACTGGCTGAACTGTCACCCAGCCGCCCTTGCGTGGGGACAGCGGGGTTAACACAGAGTCACACACGGGGCAGGAGCAGCCCTGGACAGTGCCGGCCAGCACACACAGCTTCCTTCATGGCACAGTGCCTGCGACGGTGAGACTGGCCCTGCTGGGCCACATCCCTCATCCTGCCAGGCAGGAAAGGCTCCGGGCTCTGCTCCTCCTCGCCTCTCCGCATCCCCTGCCCTCTGCCCTGCCACCGCTGTGGACAGCCCCGTGCTTGCCAGGTGACTTCCAGCCTCGCTGCTCTTCGGGCTATCTGAGCAGCTCGTGATCTTGGCAGGCAGCTCAGAGTCCTACCAGTCGTTATTACAATGATTATTTGTGACTTCCCAGCTCAAAAGGGCTTTCCTCTTACCTCGCTCCTGGCTGGCCTCGAGCCAGGTGGGACTGTGGACAGAGCAAGGGGAGAGGGCAGCAGCCTGCACTGTCAGAGCAGGGGACTGCAGTGGGATGCAGGAGATGGGACAGAGGGAAGAACAGATCTTGTCCCTCCTCCTGAATGCTCAGATTGAAAATCAACACCCTCTTGGTTAATTCATTAGCTTTGATTAGAAACTCTGAAGCTTGGACCAGCTAATGGGCTCCCCCCCGCTGGTTAATCTCCAAGAGGAGTTCAGCAAGGTTATCTGAACCAGGAATGGCAAGGGAAGGATGGGGATGAGTGCAATTGAATTAGGAAGCTGTTAAATGAAGAAGCCAAACTGAGCCAGAACAGGGCCGTTGCAAAATGTCCCCATGGCTAAAACATGGGGTGGAGCATCATTAAAACACGGGGCAGAACACAGCACCATGGTTGCACTCCTCTAGGTGGGAGCTGGGGCAGCAAGTCCCTGTGGACACCAGCCCAGCCTGGGGCTTGGGGTCATGTTTGCCAGATCCATGCCATGCAGATCCTTTCACTAACACCTTCATCTCCCTACTTGGGCTGCATCTTCTGCCACATGGGGGTTCCTCTGCAGCCTGAATTTCACTGTTGATTAAATTAGCTCAGCAGTAACCTATTCGTGATGATGATGTGAGGTAGTGACCTTCAGTGTTTTCATTAAAACATACATGTATATATTTGTTTTCTGCGGTTATGAATGTAATTCCACAATCCACTGAGGAGCCGGTAATTTTCTGGCTGAGGTGGGAAGTTGCTGACATCTTGTGATACATGACAAGATTGATTGTATTTGCTTACCCTTTAACCTAATAAAGAAAAATAATGTTCCTTAGTCTCACTAATTCTCTATAAACTTGGACATTGCTTTAAATCAGCTGGAAGTGCAGGCGCTGAACCATATCATTGCTGGGGCAGGAATCTTGCTCCCCAGGCCCTCCCCGGTTCCCAGGTGAGGGGGACCGGCATGGCAGCATTGTCCCCAGGAGTGCCCAGCACCTCTGGGTCTGAGAGTACCGTGGTGGTCGTGGCAGGGAGGTGGCCTCTGCACCCTGTGCATCCTGCTCGCTGGGAAAGCATTAACCAATTTACTGCTAATCGTGTTATCACCGGCACATCTGAGCAGCTGCTGGGGCAGCACAGGCCAAAGCAAACACAGCCCAGTGCCCTGAGGACACGGAGCAGTCAGAGGCAGCTGCGTCTGCTCTCAGGTTTCCAGGTCCCCTATCTCCCACCGCAGTGGTCCAGTTGGCCTCTGGAAGGAAGGAGGCTCCACAGGACAAACCCAGCCAGCACTGCAGTGGGCAGGAGGGATGCTGCAGCAGGGAGGGCAGGAGCTGCCCTGGCCAAAATCTGGGCTGGTGCCCTGACACCAGTGCCTGGCTGACCTTGGGTGTGCTGCACAGCAGGCACTGTGCCTGCAAAACATCTGCTTTCCTTCACTGGTAGATCAGATGCAAGACATGAAGGAGCAGGCTGGGTGTCAGGGTGCACGTGGCAATGGGTCTGCCGTCCCAACACACCACCTCCTCCATCCTCCCTTCCCAGGGACAGCCCTCGCCGGGGGAAGAACTTGCAGGGCAGGGCAAGCAATGCCACTACAACACAGTCTCCCTCAGTTACCCATCCGTCCTCCGAATGATGATGGGGGATCATCGTTCCTGAGTTGTTCTTACTCAGTTCCTCAGCCCTGCACCTGTCTCAGCTTCTCCAACCTTCTCCACAGCACAGCACACAGCAAACAGGGCACACGTGTGTCCCCAGGCCAACAGCATCGAGGGGTTGCATCGCGCCAAAGTGATGGACTGTGCCCGTGGCAGAGTCCCCCTGGCCTGGGGGTGTGTGGATGAAAGGTTTTCCCTGCTCTGCAGCACAGCTGGCAGGGGGCTGCTCACCTGCCCAGCGTGGTGGTTTGCCAGCCAGCTGCCAACCGGCCGGGAATTGCCTTCGCCTTTGCTGGTGTGCTTAAAAATAACCCGCTAGCTTGTCAAGGTTATAAAGAGAGAGAGAACAAATTGCTTTCTGAGTTGATTAAACTGCTCAGCGTGGCTGTGCACGCGGCACTCTCCGTACGGCTGGGACGAGACGGAGTCTGGCACGTTAATCTGCACTCGGCAGTTCCTGTGCTAATAAGGGCTTGATGAGCTGCCTCCTCATACCCTCATCACCGGCCCCTCCGAGAAACGCTTGACTGGGCCCTGAGGCAGTTGGGGCACTTTGTCTATTCAAAATGCCCTTTTTTTGTTGCCTTTCCATTGCTTTTGAGCAGTGCCATGTCCAGAGCCGCCCCAGAACCACTGGACCAAATCTCCAGAGGATTTCAGCATGTCCCTGCTTCATCCCAGCTGAGGAGTACAGGCAGAAGCACACTCCAAAGCTGCAAGGGGAAAAACCCACCCGTGGCCACAAATTGCTGCCAGATATTTCTCCATGCCGGTGCAACAGCCGCCCTCGCCGCTGTGCCGCTCAGCATCACCCCATGAAGCCGCCACCGCAACGGGGTCTCCGTGCTTGAAAGAGGTTTCCAAATATAACCAGTTCCTCGCCTCCCCCTGCAACTTTCTGGGAAAATCCCTTTCTGCCTAAAATTATCCAGATGTGCTTTACAGCTCGAGGGGAGTTTGTGGGAAAAATACAAGGTTCGCTGGATGAGATGTTTCCTGAAGTGTGGGGCTGGGAGCTGGTTCCACTTTGGAGCAGACCCGCGCCGCTCACGCGCCGCCGCTGCCAGAGCTTGGCTTAGTTAGTTAAACCAGACTGAATTTATCTCTTAATAAGAACTAAGGAATGAAAGCGCTTTTTCTTTTTTCTAACCTTTTTTTAATTCATGCTCCATGTTGGGGAAAGGCAGAAAAAGATTTACTAAGCAGATTGGTTCTTCCTAGCACTCTGGCTCTGGTGTCCTTCTGGTAGGTGTCCTTTGTGGTTTAAGTAGTTTATCAGTGCTGTGGGCTTCTGCTGATATCCTGCACCCCAAAGGGCATCCCAAGGAGCTGACAGCAGGGATCCATCCGGGGGCCAAACTGGGGACCAAATTGTGTGAAGCAACCCATCCTTCAACTGATGAATGAATTTTCAGTGACGACGAAGCAGCGGTGGGTGCAGACCCTGGGGTAGGGGCTTCACATAAATCGTAGCAATTTGCTGGCTTTGCCACTCTAAATCCTGTCTAATTATACCAAGTGCAGCATCTGACATTAATTTGTTACAGTGTGTGTGTGTATAGAGCACCAGACATTTTGGGGACGGATTTAAGAGCAGCCTTCAGATCTTTGCCCTTGCAATCCACTGCCAGTCACAAACGACTGCATTTGGCCTCCTAGTTACCTGCCTACATTGGAAAATTGATTATTTTGAAGTCTAAAATATTATTATTATTTACATCTACAATCATTTTACAGATGCAAAATTCAAGGCTGCATTCAGGCATCTTGGCGGGGGTGGGGGGCGGGAATAAAAAGAAAAAGAAATATTGGCCCTCTTTGCTCCTAGCTGCCCTTTTCAGTCTCTGAGCTGTAAAATAAGATTGACAGCGACTTCGAGACACCAGCAGCAAATCATAGCCTGGGTCACAAGCCTGCAGAGCACTCTGGAGGGGAGGATGCCTGGGAACCAGGCTGAGGAGTAGCTGGTGTGGACTGAGCCATGCGATGTCAGGTTTTTAACCAGCTTGCTGGAGCTCTTTGAGGATATTACTGCTTTGCTAGATAAGAGAAATTCAAGGGATGTGCTATACTTAGAGTTTCAAAACACACTTGGCATCAGTGCAGATCAAAGCCGAATGGTACAGGCAGCATCCCGGAATAGAAGGTGAAAGAGGGAAAAGATTTGGAATTTACTGGGAGAAAAAAAAAATACGCTGAAACCAACAGCACGAGGCTGCTGAGCTAAAAATAGCAAAGAAGGTATTAGCAGTGGCTCCACACACAAACTGACACGGCTCCGCTTCCCAGCTTGGGGAGAAACCTTCCATCCAAGCCAGAGATGCTCAAGGAAAGCACACCAGTCCCTGGAGAGTCCACTGCCCCAGCCCAGCTGCCAGCTGAAACCAGTGGGGACCAGTAGGGTTTGGGCGACCCCCAGCAGGGCGTGCTCTGTGTCAGCCTGTCCCCTCCAGTAGCCCATCATGTCCCTGCCATGTCAGGTTATCTGTGCCCCACCAGCAGCTGTTTCCAATCCCATAAACTGGAACAGTGCTGCTTTGTCAGCTCCCACGTTGGTGGCCAGCCATGGCCAGGGGCTTTTACACAATCCTGCTCTGCCCTGGGATGTGGTGCTGACACCACCGCAGCAGGGCTGGGGCATTCATTCCCTCCCCACGATGTCACACACCAAGTGCTTCTTCAGCCCTTCCTCTTCCTCACTGCCACTTGGTGCTCATGGCAGCAGTGACAAGTCTACCCCTTGCCACCCAGGCTGGCTAGGGGAACCCAGGGAGGGCAAGGTGACAACCCCACATCCCTGTGTGGTACCCCTAGTCAGGACTATGCCTTAAGACAAGTTTCCCTACAATGTCCATCCAGCAAGGAGGAATCACATTCTTCAAGCCTGCTCTTGAAGCACCACAGCTGTATCACAAACCTGCAGCAGAGCCAGGAGGACTGGGGGAACCCCTCTACAGCATCAGCTGCTGGGTGACAGGGTTCAGCTGGGGGAGATCACAGCCAGGGAAAGTCCCGTGGAGGGACACCTGTGAGTGATGGATGGGTGGGGCTTCTATAAACAGCCCACATGCCCCTGGCTGTGTGATGGAGTGTTCCTCGTGGAACAGCACGATTTGGGCTTGAAATGAAGGAGAGGTTTCTCTCCTATGTGCTCTTCCTGTCCCTCTTCTGCTTGTGGGTTCAAAGGTGAAAGTCATTCTGCCCTCCCTGGGAGGGAGGAGTATTTCTGAAGCACCTCAAGCCACGGACGCCCTCCTCTAGGTTAGTGCAGCTGAGCTAATTGCAGCCCTGCAAGGGGCGGGGGGGCAGGCAGGCAGCCCCTGCCACACAGGACACCCCAACTCCTGCTGTGCTGAAAGGGACAAGTCTGCTGGAGCAGAGGTGCCAGAGGCTGCTGCCACATTCTCCAGGGATCCTGGCAGCCCCTTTGGTGGCTGGGAAACGACCTAATCCTGGACCCCTGCAGCAATGAAAATACCTCCTCAAAAAGGGCTGGATCCCAGGGTGGTGGTGTGTACTATTTCTGAGAATGGGCATCCTTCCTCCCGGGACACCCCTGAGTCAGACCCCATCCCAGGGGTGACAGTTCACCCTGCCACATGCCTGGCACTGGGGCCTGGAGCACAGCGACTGCTCCCTGGTCTAGGGGTGGGTGCTGAAGCAGTGCCAGGAGCCAGCCGTCCCGGCCCCACCACGCGCCGCCGGGTTTCCTCTCAGCTGTGCCAGGCTCCTGCCAGCTGAGTTTGAGGTGAGGCATTAATACTGGTATCTCTGTTAATATTGCTATAAAGCAATAAAGGTAACTTGATTGCGGAAAGGCAGGGAGACCAGTGGGTTTGGAGCTGTTCCACAGTGCTGCTATTAGAAAGCTCGAAATGAGAGTTATTAAATTACTGCCAGGTACTACAGGTTTTTCCTAACAGGGAGACTTCGGCTTGGCTCAGAAACTTAAGCTCTGGCTTGTTCAGGTTAATTAAAAGAGAGCTGGACATCTTCCAGCGCCTTGCTTCTCATTCCTGATGGCCACCCCCTCCCCTCCAAGGCCTGGGCAGAGTGTGCCATGAGCATAACCCCACTGAAGGATGCTGAGGGGGCATTGGGCATCAGCACTGGGCAGGGTTGACAGGCCAGGGAAGCCAGGCTGGATGTCCTGTGGGATGGTGACCTGAATGTCACTTGCAGTCCCCCAGTGCCTTTGTGCCATCTGTCCTGGGATGCTGTTCCTGGACCCATGAAGCATGGCAGGTACCAGGGCGGGGATCCCTGCCTTTTTCCCCAGCTAGGGGCCTCGGGAACCCAACATGGGTAGCAGTCAGAAGTGTTTGTGATGCTCTGCATTTGTCCGTTGCTGCTGGTTCCCAGCAAATTCCTGATTCCTTTACAGGGAATCAAGGGACAAGTACAGTACAGAGTGAGAATGGCTGGTGGGAGGCAGGGGGCAGGCAGGCAGGCAAACAGTGCCCACGGTGTCCCTCTCCCCACCCTTTTTATTGCGTTGCTCCTGGCATCTGACATGTTCTTGCTGCTGCACAACTGGCACTTAGGGATTCATGTGGCCGCTCATCACAGAGAGCAGGAAACACAGTGCAAACAGGGAAGAGAGGGCAATTTGGGTTGGGTTTGGAGAGGATTGCCTTCTCTGACCGGGAGCAATTTTCCTTTCACCTGTGTTTAGTCATCCCCGCTGCTGCTTTGACTCCTGCTTCAGCCTCTGCAGGTATTTTCCTGCTCCCTCACGGGGTGATGGAAAGTTTTTGGCAGCCCCCTCTCCTTGCCCTGGAGCAGATCACCTGCTGAGTGGCCTTTGTGTGGCTGGGGGTGCAGGCAGGTGGCTGTTCTCCCCAGCCCCTCTGGCTGGGAATTACAGACAGAGGGGCTGGGGACTCAGGGCTGTGCTGACCCTCCCTCCTGCCTGTCTTTGATTCCCTGGTGCCGGGGAGAGACAAGAGGGTTTACCCAGCAGTAACCCAGGCCCAAAGAGCTCCCATTGTGTTCTTCCAGCATGGCTCTCTCCTGCTCTGCCTGACCTCCAAGCAGTGGAGGACAAAGCCTGTGGCACACCTGAGTGGGTCTGAGCTGGGTCCCCCCGGTTTGTCCTGTTGTCCCTGGGGAAATGAAAAGCAGCCAGGGAAGTGTGGTGCAAGGAAGGTGCATCCCACTGCCAGTCGAGCACTCCAGGAAGGAGATGTGGGGTGACCCCCAAGTCAGGCTGCCGTGGTGGGGAAGGATCCTGTCTCCATCTCCTCCCCCAAAACAGCTTTGGGAGAGAAGGGAAGACTCCCAACTCTGTGACTCCTCTACCCACCCCAAAATTTCCAGGTGGCAGAGAAATGCCTGGACTTGGGACCAATACCATGAAAGAGCTGGGGCCAGTGGCCCTGTGTCTGAGCACTCCCAGGTCCCCAGCAGGACGGTGGGAGGGGGCGGGTGAAGAGGGGTGCTGTAGCTGCTCGCTAGCCCCCGGCAGCACCCGCCCCACTCCTGCCCCGGCCAGGCTGCCAGAGGTGCGGATAAATGCCACTCACAGCTCCGTTTGTGACTCAACCCCTCAAAACACTTTTTGGACTCATTTTCCCAGAGAGAGTTTAATGGGGTTTGTCGTGCCAAAACCCCAAGCTATGCCTCACTTTCATCCCCTAATGCAAGCCATATATCAAGAGACACTAACAGAGCAGGGAGCGTTTCTGACAAGGGGATCCTGGGAACAATCAGCCAATACCCCCCTCCCCAGCCTGTGCCCCCCTGTTTTGTGCATTCCTGGTAATGTAAATAGAGAGGCGAGCGCTCACAGCCCTCCTCGGACTCGAGGAGCCCATCTGGGGACGGCGCCAGCAGCTCTGCTGTCAGTCTGCTCTCGGGAGCTTTGGCTGGTACCGTTTGAAGTGTCTCAAGTATCAGCGTCAGCGTTATGTCCCTGGGGAGAGCGTCCCCAGAGCCAGCAGTGCCCCCGCACTTCCCTGATGCATACACTCAGCAGTTAGGAGGTGGGAAGCTCCAGCTCAGCCTAAAGAGCCCCTTTTCCCCCCTGAAAAGTCACCCCTCCTGCCAAAATAGCCTTCCTCCTAGCAAGCCACGAGATGAGGATGGAGGTCGCAGCCCTGGCACTGACAGCATCCTGAGGGGCCCTTGGGGCCCTGAGCCCTGTTGGGGTAGCAGCTGCTGGGTCTGCCTCTTTTCACAAGCACCCTGGGGTGCCTCCATCCCCTGGCTCTCATGAGGGGAGAGATGCAGTTTCCTTGCTTCAGCGAGGTGAAGGTGGCTGATGCAGCAGGTCAGGGCTCTCACATCCTATTTAGGGCAGCATTGGGTCCTGGGGAGCAGGTGGTGGTTTGCCACTGGGCACCATCCCCAGGGTGGGTGGGTGTCCCTTCTGCGGTGCTTTATGAGGCATGGGAAAATCCAGAAGAGCAACTTTTCTTACTTTAAACACTCATGCATTTGCTTGCTGTGCATGTCAACAGTGTGGGATTAAGCTCTCCTGAAGGATGTTGGTCGTGTATAGCACTGTGTCACCTTGGAGGGGACCTGCATGCCAGGCTGGACGTGCCGTTTTGTTTCCACGAACTTCACTCACCATCCCAGCAGAAACCCAAAGCTTCTTCAGGTAGGGCCAGGGAACCCAACAGGGCACACTTCATCCTTCTAAGGGAAAAAAAAAAA
>VYZQ01247885.1:0-10529 GCA_013400655.1 Mystacornis crossleyi
TTTTCCCTGCTGCTATGCAGAGAAACTCCTGCAGCCAGAGCGGCAATGCAGTCATCCTGTGGGGAAAGCTTTGACACTCCTCTGCATCCCCATGCCCTCTGGGTTTTAAAACCTGTTTTTCAAGCTTTACGTTTCTTCTCTGAAGAGACACCTGTCCCGCCTGATGCCAGTGGGAAGGAGGCACCTGACGTAATTATGGCAGGCTCGGGGAAGGGAGGTGAGTGGCCTGGGAGCATTCATCAGATAAGAAGCTAAACAAGCTCTCTGCTCAAGATTTTCTCAGGCTTACTCAGGAGACCTGGGTGTACTTCTGTGTGCAGGATTATAACGCAGCCAGGGGAGTGTGAGGGAGGGTAAAAACTGACCATGCCAAGATGCTGTGCACTACTGGTGTCAGGGGCTGCTGTCAAAGCCAGGCAGAGCTTGTGGTGGGATTAGTGGTAGTGCAGGTTTGTACAGGGACAGTGGTTGGTGTAGTGCACCCCGGCGATGGCTTTGCCTGCTCATTTGATGGAGAGGGAGGCTGTGACCTGTGTCTCATCTGCATGGGACATGTTTTTCCAGAAGTGGGCCAGCAGCTGAGACCATGGTGGAACATACCAAGTTCTGGTCGTGGTCGGTGCCTTGGTCACCCTGTCTCCTCTTCTGCATGGGTTCATGGAGAGGAAAAAATCTTTTTCTCTTCCAAGAGATGTTTCTAGACTTTCTACTTCAAACCTTTGGGTCCATGCTGTCCAAGAAGCTCCTTTGGCTCTCAACCATCTCCATTTCAAACAAGGAGAGTAAGAGTGAAAGTGGGTCACACTGGAGGGCTGTGCACAACACAGAGCCCTGCCCAGACTATGCTGCAGACTGCCATGGCTCCTGTAGGATGGCTGGCTGAGGTCTTCTAGACCCAGCTGGACAAGATAATCTAGGTTGGTGTGCAGGAGGCTTCGTCTTTTGCTTTGCTCAGGGCTTCTGTGGGGTTGGTTTTGCTGCTTTGGATCTTCAGTTTCCCAAAGTGATAGGTATTGTTTGCATGGTGTCTTGGAAGGACCAGCATTTCAGAAGACAGGTGGAGTGCTAGCCCAGGCTGGGTTCAGAGGAGAACCTGGAGGTGCTCACTGGAAGGTGGTCCAGTACAGAGTCTCCTGTTGTAAACAGGGAGAAATGCAGGGACTGTGTACATTAAGCTAAAACTTACTTACGAGACTCCCAGGAACCTATCTGGGGCCAGAAATCCTTTGATTCCCTCTTTCCTTCCCACTCCTCTTACACCTTTTTCCATGTTGTTTTTGTGTGTGGAAAGCGCTCGTGGTTCCCCAACGTGTGCATGTATGTCTTGCCTGCCTTCACGGTATTTTCTTTAAATAAAGCCTTCTCTTGGGGCAGAGACCTTGTGTTCTCCAGGAATTTCTCCAGAGTCCTTCAAGGTCCTATAGCAATTTGCGAAAGAGGCTCTCTGTGTAGGGTTTCTGCATGCTGAGTTATGGGGAGCATTATTTCTGAGTCCACTGATGACTGGGAACAAGTCATTTGGCAACCAGAAGGGCAAGACAACCTGTTCTGGTGTTGATGCTCGTTCTCCTTTAAGGGAGAGAGGGGTTGGACCAGCTGAACTGCTGAGGTCCCTTTAAACCTAAATTATTGCATGACTAGTCCCTAAATACCCACTGTCCTGCTTCTCCCAGGCTTTTGTAGGATGCCTGTTATTAGGCAGTGCTGGTGAGGGACATGAATGAGGTGGACCACTGCTTTGATCCTGGATGGAGATTCCAGTGACAGCATGACCCTGGCATCCTCTCCTCCACCACGTCCTCCAGCCCTGCTAAAGATGCAGTGCGTCTTTCCGGTCCGTCTCTGTCAGCCCGCATTACTCATCCAGCACGGAGGTGCACAGTGTGCCTGCATCCCCGCTTTTCAGCTCGCCTCTTTTCGGCTTTTTAATAGGGGATTTAGTTCTCTGAGGAGCTCTGCTGTCTACAGCTAACACATGGTAATTCAGCTGATGCAGCAGAAGCCTGGGGAGAAATTTCAGTCTGTTAGGGCATTGCAGGTTTTTTGCATCGAGCGAGTGGAGCCTTTTCCACACATTAAACCTGTGCCTGCGTAAATGGCACGTCTCCCATTGAAATCCAGACCCTCCAGACAAAGAGGGTCCATCCGTCTCTGGGGCATGCTGCTGAAAAGAAGCAACCAAGAAGTATCTACAACATCTGATTGTTTTTGCGTTGCCTCTAACAACCCTCATTTCCAAGCTTGCGATGGCAGCCTGGTCCTCCTTGAGCCGTGGCTTGAGTGGAGTTATTCATGCCATCTTCATCTGCCTTGGCCGGCAGCCCTGCGTGGGGAGCGGACGGGCGCAGCCGGAGCCTTGCTTGGCACTTGAGGCTGTTGAGGGCTGGTGCAGAGAGGGTGCCAGCACTGCTGACTGGAGCTAGCCCATGAAAAGCCACATTAACCACTTTGCTGCTGTCGGGGACCTCGCAGAGATGTCCCTGGCAGCTGTGCTGGCTCAGCAGGGCTGACACCCAGAAGCCAAGCAAGCCTGGAGCTGTCCATAACACCTTACCTGCTGCTCACCTCAGGTCCAGCTCCTCTGGTGGAAAGTCAGAATGGATGCAGCAGGGCAGGAAGGTGACCCAGGGGGATGAGCCTCCAGCCAAAACTGAGCCAGGGCCCTCTGAATTGCTCTGTGGGGTGGTGAAGAGACAAAATGCCTCCCACACATCAAGGGAAGTTGACTGCTGCAAAAAAACTCGAATGCAAATCTCTGACTGGGCAGAATCTCCCCAGACACATCCTTTTGTAAAGCACTCTCATTGTACCATTAAAAATAGATCGGCGCGTTCTCTGCTTGCTTGCTGATGCCTGTTAATTCTCTGTCATCCTCGCAATCCCTTCTGCTTTGAGCTTGGCTGCCTCTTTGTCTGGCACCTGAGCAAGGTTCATTCAGCAGTACCTGGTGCAAAGATAAGAGTGAGCTCTGTTGGAGTCCTGCAGGACAGGTGGGAAGGTGAGGGTGACTGAACTGGTCTTAGCTGGGGGTCAGCCAGCCCGAAAGGGGCAGGGTTTGGTGTGATCACCCCAGCTTTCACTTGCAGGGTCAGAAGCAGGACTGAGTGAGACCTGCGGGCATGGAGATGAGTTGGAGGATGTTTAAGCTCTAGGTGGATATCGGATATATCTCTGGGGTTTTTTTGAAACTGGGGTTAAAGTACACAGTTATGTCATGCGTAACATCTGCCTGGAGTTGGTGAGGGCAGTATTGCTGCCTGTTTCCTCCAGCAAATGAGTCCATGTAGTTTGCCACCCACAAACTCCCTGGATTCAGGGAGGAGACCCATGTTACAAAGTGCTGCAATACCCAGCTCTTGGTCAGGAGGCCAGGCTGCAGGATTTCATACATGAAGAGCTATGGCATCTGACCAGTAAACTGTGGCTTGACAGGGTGGTGAGGATGGAGGAAGACGTGCAAACCACTTTGACCCCTGTGTCACCTCAGATTAAGAACAAAACCAGCTGGTAATGAATCATGGCCCCCAAGGGAAAAGGAGAAGAGTGGGGCAGGAGGATCAACTTGGGCTTTGCCTGTGTTGTGTGTTTTTTCTAGATAAAGGTAATCCTCCGAAACTTAGAGCTGGTGCCTCCTTGTTGGGGCTGTGGTAGGAAGTAGAACCTGAGCTGACATGTGCTAATTCATCCCAAACCTGTGAGCAATTTGGCTATTGTGTGCATATAGGAAGTTCAGCAAGTCTTGAACCAGGTCAGAAAAGTCTTGGAAAATATGTTTGCTGCCCTGGGGAATGTCTCATCCCATGGAATACCAGCATAGCCCCTTGCATCTGCATTGAATTCTGGATCTCTTAGGGGGATTCACAGTTTTGTGGGAACAGGGTGGCATAACTGTGGACATTGGCTTCTGCTGGCTGGAAACCTCTGCTGGGATCTGCACCTCAGTTTGCTCTGGTACTCATCAGAAACTTCAGACAACCTGACTGAAGGCAACAACATCATTATTCTTCACTGAGACAGGGGTCCTATTTGTCATTTGAATGTGGGGCCCTAGTGACGCTGCACTGGGCATTAGCCACTGTCATTAGTCACTGCACTGCAGTGACTGCCCCTGTGCATGCTGGGTGCTCACTTTGGCCTCACCTGTGACTGTCCTCAGCACTCTGCTGAGATGGACAAGTTCCTGTCACTGGGGATTGTGCTTAAGAATTGAAATGCTATATTTATCTGCAGCTTTGAAGAACCGCAGCTTAATCCTGTGCTGTCTTTCACTTGGTATGTAGGTGTTATGGGAAAGTAGGACCCAGGTCCTAGAGACCTTTTCTCCAGGAGACTGCAAATGCACCCAGCAGGTATTTATGGTGTTTGTTGTGCTAGGACGAGAGAGCCAGACCAGCCCTGCAGAAGTATCTGACTGCATACCTCTCTGGGCTGCCTCTGTCTGCTCTTGTTGTAAAAAGGCAAAGAAGCACCCTGTCCCCAGGATAAATCTGCTGGGCTCGTGGGGTCATGCAGCAAATGGTGGGGATACCAGGCAGTGGGCAACAAGGCCCCTTGAAGATCAAGAGGACTAGGTTTCCCTTCTCCAGCATGGCATGTCCTCTGTGATGTGTGCCAAGCTGCTCAAAGCAGAAGGTGCTTTTAGCTCTGGGATGAGAGTGTGGCCAGCTCTCAGCTTGGCAGGGTGAGAATGGAAATGGGATAGCTTTGGTTATAGAGAGCAGTATCCTCGGCATGGGCAAAGGCAATGATTAAATGGCTGGCTGGTCATGGATAACCTTTGGTCTTGGCTTTTGTAGGCTTTAAAATGAAAGCTTGTGTTTATACTAAAGGGGAAAACCATATAATTCATGTTAAAAGCACAAGTCGAAGAGGAGGAGATACCGCCTTTGTCATCTAGACTCCAGCTAAATTCCTTTCCCTCCCGTCCCCACTGGCTTTTCCTGATCGGATATCCAGTTTGACCACCATGACTGCAGTCAGAAATTTTTCTGGGAGTGGCCAGTGTATAAATCCTTAACTGCACTTTTTTGGTGGAAACAGGCTAGGAGGCAATTGCATTTGCAGTCATAACCCATCCAAAGCTGCTGGCGCAACACCAGGTGTTGGGAGAGGATGAGGGTCCCCTTTGCTTGGCTTAAGTGCAACCAAGAGAGCCAGTCTGCCTTGTGGGGTGAGGGTGCATGGGAAAGACTCTCTTGTAGCTCTCTTGTATAACTTGTCCCCTTTCCTTTCGTCCCTGAGCTGTCCCATGCCACCAGCCATGTACCCAAGGCTGAGCACCCCATGCCAGTGCTGGCACGTGGGTCCCTGCCACGTCCCTTGTCCGGTGTGAATGCACCATCTGGCACTTCGCTGAAGGACATCCTGGCCCTTCATCCATGTCCTCTGGTGGAAAACACCTTCTGGACTGCAAGGTGCAGGTGCAGAGGGCAGTGGGAGGTGCGGGGAGGCGAGTGGGTGCTGCTTGGTTGCAGGCAGCTCCTTGCAGGGCTCTCTGGCATGCTGCTTCCAGCCTACAGGAATTGAAAGGAGATTGCGGCATAGAAAGGAGGAGAAAAAAAAAATTAAAGAAATCATGAGATCAGCAAGCTTGAAACCCTGGCAAAAGTGCAGTGGCTGCCTCCGGGTGATCTGCTGTGGGAAAAAGGGAATGCTGCCCTTTCCCTCCTTCCTGAAGTGCTCCCTGTATGGAGGGGCATGCGCAGGAGCTCTTGTCCCAGGAGGAATGTGCCTGGGGTGTGCAGGGAGCCAAGATGGGGTTGTAAGATCAGTGTGGATGAGGCTATGGGGGAGTCCTCTGTCTGCCATGTGGGTGTCAGGGGTTAGAACAGGGCAGTGGATCTCACCTTGGCTTACCTGACACCAGGAAAGTCATTGCCATCTCCCCTACATCTTCATACTGCTGGGGCTCGGGAGATGTCGTTCCTCCCCATCCTTGGGATTCACTAGGGAAAGGTGGACAAGCAGATTTTGTGTCTGAGTTAGTGGATGTGGTTAGTGATGTTTCCAAGCCTCCTTTTAAGGAGCAAAGGGAAAAAAAACCCCACTCCATTTTTCCACTGTCAAGCAGAGAAATCTTTTGTGCTGCCTCTTAAAGGGACCTTGAGTAACTGCTGAGAAATCGTCATCAGTTACATCACCTCCAAAACGGCTGCTGCAGGCACCTGACAGCTTTGTCCCACTGTTACTCTGGGGAATCATTATGCTCCAGATTCCTTGCCCTTGGAGAAAGCCTGCACGGCTCGCTGGGAGGGAGGAGCCGCTGCGCAGTTTATGGTGCTTTGAGTGGCAGAACAGGATTGGGAAGATGGTCTGAGGTTCCCAGCAGATGGGGTAGAGTAGGGGACACATCCTGAAGTTTCCTAACCTCATCCCACTGGCGAAGCTGGGTTCATCAACCCGTGCAGGACCCGAGCATCTTTCAGGGAATGAGCTGAAGGCGCTGCAGTAGCATCGCCTCGGGCCGGAGAGCTGCCGTTGCCTGGCAGCTGCGGGTTTCCAGGGAAACCAGAGGTGCTAACTTGTTAATGAGCCCCACGTCCCTGATTGCCGCTGCAAAATAATAATAATTAGTAATGGTCCTGTGATTTAGGAATCCCTCAAACAGCATGAGCCAGCCGAGGGGAGTTTGCTAAGTGCTGAAGCACTTGAAAGAAATGAGGGGATGAGGAAGGAAAAAGGGTGTGGGGCTTGGAAAAACTGCTGCGTATTGCATCTTAGGAAGTGTCTGGAGAGCTGGGGTCCGGTGGGGTCGTGCCAGCATCCCAGCAGTAAGCCTGGAGCTGGCGGCAGGGCTGATCTGGATGGATGGAGGAGCCCTGGCCAGGCAGCATCTCAGTGTGGGGCTCACAAGGCACAGATATTTCCCCCCAGCCCCGAAGGCTGCAAGGGGAAAAGCCAAATCACTTAGGTCAGTGCCACTGAGTTCCAGGTGGAGATGGCAGTTCTTCAGGAATGGCTGCTTTCAGATTTCTGGGGACAAATAAACAAGTGTTTCTTGCTGGCACTCTTATCCCTTGGTAAACTCAAGGTGGAGATGCCACCAGAAGAGTGTGCTCCTGGGATGAGCATCACCGGGAGCGTGCTGTAGCTCCAGGCTCACTGGCATGATGGAAATGCATTCCTGCAGCAAGGCTGGTCTGCCTGTGGCAGTGGGGGGAGCATCCCCTCGGCAGGGCTGCCTGTGGACAGTAGAGCTCTCCAGGACACAACACTAGCTTGGTGCAAGGAGTGGACATGCTGGTTAGTGAGGTTTGGGGTTGCTGCAGAAACCTGCTGTCCTTCCAGTTGACGTCTCCAGTAAAAGAGAAACCACATATGTGCCCTTCCCATATCACATCTCTCAGCTGGGGCCTTGACCAAGACGAGCACTCGAGGGAAGTGGCCTCCATCTGGGTGATCTGCGTTGGGCCAGCACAGAAGTGAGTTCCTGTGGTCTCTCATGCCGCATGGATAGACTCAGGCTGAGGTGTGTTCTGGGTTTTCTTGCTCTCTTGCCTGAACTGCCCAGAAGAAGGTCACAGCCAGGCTGAGCACTTGCCCTTAGCCTGGCTCGCTGTGTGCATCCCTGCCACGCTTGTGACTCGCGTGGCCAGCTCCCCTCACCTACACACGCATTTGTGGAGATGACACTGGGGACAGAGTCCCGTTGAGTGGGCAGTTGGGCCAGCCCTGTGCTAATCTCTGCCCATCTTTCTGTCCCTTGGCTGCAGTGTGGCCTCTCCTGCTGGCTGTCCCCATTCAGCTAAGCCATGTGCCCATCTCCTCATTACAGCCACTCCAGGGAGAGGTGGGATTAAAGGATTATGATAATGTCCTTCAGGAACACTCAAGAAGATTAAGATGGCTTTAATAAACTGATAAGAGAGGAACACAGCTATGTTTCTGAAACCCTAATTTAGGTTCCAGGTTAACCTTTTCCCCTGGTCTCCTCTCACCGTGGTGAGAAGATCTCTTACTTTAGCAGTGCTCCATGGCTAAGCCTCTTCCTTCAGTTTTCTTTCTGACCCATCTGAGCAGAAGCAGAAGGACATCCTCCCTCCTTCTCTGGTCTTCCCAGTTCCAGGTATGGGGAAATTACAGCTTGTTCTTCACAGAGACCATCTCACACACAGCCTGCAAGGTACTGTGAAGGTCTCATAGCCACTGCTGTTACCTGGGAATGAACTCACCACTTCTCAGTCTGGCTTTAAAATGTCCTGTGAGAGAAGTTGCTTGTCTGCCTTTGGCCTGGCAGAACATATGCAGAGAAGTCCCCGTGTCTTGGTTCTAATGCCAAGGTTACAGCACCCCGTGGCCACACTGAGCTGGCCAACCCCATCCCCTGTAAAGGAAAGAGGGACTGGACAGACTAACCTTGCCCTGCCTTCCCCCACATCTTTTGGGTGGAGCTGGGAGTGGGACCTGTTTGATGTGTCACATGTGTCTACAGAGGTTTATCTGGTTGTTCTGCAGGAGTGGGGGCTATTAGCTGACCTGGGAAACCTCATCTGTCTTCTCCAGTCTCTTCCACCCAATCTTCCAGTCATCTGCCGAACTTTATGAAGGCCTCTTGTGCCTGGGTTTCTCTTAGAGTGATAAGGTGATCAGGATCTGTTCCCTTTCCTAGACCCCTCTGTGTCTGAGACCCCCAAGGTTTACCCTTTGCCCACTATCTGGAGATTGGATACCATGTTATATCCGGAGGAACTGTGCAGTGCTGGATCACTCCTTCCTCCCTCTTCACTCATCCCTCTGCCACAGTATTATCCTGGGTTTTTTTGTCTGTCAACTCTTTCTACTCCCTTTTTATTTCTTGGGTGTAATTGGAAGAGCCAAGAAGCATTCACAGCCTGGTGTCCTGATGGGTAAGGGAGGCAGAAAGTGATTTGGGGAGTGGGGTGTGAAAGGAAGACGAAGGGGAAAAGCTGGCTAATTTGCATCCTTTCTGAGTGCCCTGGCTCTATAGCCAAGGGACAGCAGGGGGGCTTCTGGCAAGGCGGTAGCAACGTAATGAGGTGTGTCATATCCCAGCAGGAGCCAGCCTCGCTCCCCCTCAGACCCCCTAATTAGAACTGTTTCAATTTTTAAGCCCCCCTGAGGAGAGCTGGGGGGAGCGGGGTTCCTGCAGCGGGGGGACCGCCTGCCGCCCGCCGAGGGAGCTGCTCTAATTGGAGTTGCGGCGAGGAGCCGCGGAGGGCTCCGTGGGGCTGGGCACAGCAATGCCAGAGCGCCACGGGCCTGCCAAAATGCTTTGTGCCAGGAGGGGCCGTCACTATCGGAGCTTTTAGGGGATTTTTTCCCTCCTGTAATTTGTATTAACACATTGGCAGGAGGCAGCATGGGTGTGATACAAGGGCAGAAATGTACTGCACATCCTATTGTGGCCTCTTATTGGGAGCTTGAATCCTGAGGCTGAAGCGTGGGACATCTACTTCTGCTTTAGGAGGCAGGTCTGGTAGCCCATAGAAGTTTGGGCTGTTAGTGCTGGAGTCATGGGCCAGAGCAAATGCTGGAAACCCCATCCTCACATTCAGTGGCTTTCCATTCTTTCCCTACAAGCTGGCAGTGCCCTCCAGGTTTGGTGGCTGGTAACTGAGGTCCTTGTCATGTCACCCAGTAGCGTGTCTGACTCTAGCATCTTTTTTGTATCTTGAGCTACCATTGCAGTAGGTGCCTGCAGGTGTGAGAGCTTACGGGAGCTGCTGGCTTGCTCGGATCAGGGTGACTCGTAAGTCTCCTCTAGTCTGTGGACCAAATCCTGATCCTGCAGAAGTCAATGAAAATCTTTACGCTGGCCTTTTCAGGCACGTTATTCATAGTCCTCCTAATTCAGATGCATTAAAGCTTCCGTGAAGCAGCTTGTGGGTTCTCTCAAACACCGTCTGGCAGGAACAAGAGGAGCCTGGTAGTAGCCCAGGCTTATTTTCTGAATGATTGCTGTGGCATTAAAACCTAATGCCATTAAAACATGCTTGCAGTGACGTGTTCCATTAAAACTTAAGAGGACACCCTGAGCTGAATGCTCCCCAGCCTGCCCAGTGCTCTTTCAGCGTGGGCTGGACATGGAGGAATCTTGTTCTTCGCCTCAGAGAGCACCAGGCTCGACCCCTCTCAGCTCCTAAGATGGAAACACAGGGTATTTGTATACCGGTTATGCTCCTGTGTATGAACCCCCTTTCTAAGTCTGTTCAAGTTAGATGCTGAAAAGCAGAAGGCTTTCCAGGGCCATCTCAGTCCAAGTACAGCTTCCTAGCACCTCTGCTCTGATGACTGGCGTTTCTTGAAGACAGGACTAAAGGTCAACTTGACTTGTCTTCCAAGAGAGGTCATCTTCTCTCGACTTGCCAGGAGGCAAGCTGGCAAAGATACCCATGAGCAGGCTCTGATAAACAGGCAGGTGAAATCCAGTGTGAAATGATGAACATGAGTGAGCAAACCTGATTTGGTGGTGTGTCTGATGGGCCCTGGACTAGCTTTTGCCATGCAGCAGCAGAACCTTAGAGCTGAGCTAAGCTGCTTCTGTGAAACCATTAGCTCCGAGCTTGGCA
>VYZQ01247886.1:0-10560 GCA_013400655.1 Mystacornis crossleyi
AAAAAAAAAGCCAAATTTTAGCTCTGTGCTCCTGGATTTTTCTGATTAGAGAAGCCCATGCTAAACACTTTTAAAAGCTCTTTTGGCCCCAGGTAATTCCTGGCATAATGTCCTTCCCAGTAAATTGGTTTTGGGGGCGGGGGACTTAGTGCAGACTAATTCCCTGTGTTTTGCTGCCAGGTCTGTGACAAAGAACTGCTCCATTGTTCCAGAATAAGGTAATCTCTTGCTCTCAATCAAACACAAAATCACAAAAATACATTCTCCCCTTAATTCAGCTGAAACCCTGAGCTGTTCCCCAGGTAATTAATAATGTTTGCAAATGTGCCTCCTTTGAAGGAATATTATCGTAGTTTAGGTGACAAGCTCAGATTTGGATTCCTCTTTATAATTCCTAACATCTACTCAGGCAGCATTAATTGGATTCAAAGCAATTACAAAGGAGTAAGGTTGGCCACTTTATATCAAATTCTTGAAGAAATTTTGCTTTGGGCTGCTCTGAGCCATGGTGCCAGTTCTCAGCCTCTCCCCCTCCAGTGCCCGGCGGCACCAGCACGGAGCCCTGGGCACTGGGCAGGTCGTGCTTTGGCTCTGCAGAGCAGGGCAGCTGAATTTATTGACTGCAGAGCAGTGCCTGTGGTGTGGGGTTTATTATTACTTAAGGAAGGACCACGAGATGGAGACTGGTCACTGGAGGCGATGGTGGGTCATCCCACCTTGGTGGGGCACTGGGACAGAGGAGCTGCGGTGGCACTGTGCCACATTTGTGAGAAATCCCTTGGCCTGGAAGGCCCCAAAGCCTCTGTGGACACTGCAGAAACAGATGTGGCTCCAGAAAGAAAAAAACCTAAAAGGGATGTCTGTGTCTGTGCAGTGCTGACCCATCTCCCTGGGCTCAAACAAGGAGGTTTCTTGGCTGTTTTATCCTGCACAGACCCACACATGCAGACAAGCAAAATAAACTGAACCCAAGGGCCTGATGGAGGCCCAAGGGCCCAAGGGCCTGATGGAGGCATGCTGAGGAAGTGTCTTGAGCAAAAACTGCTGAGAAGTGACTAACACTGGAAAAACACCAGTGTGATTCACTTATTTCATAATCATTTAAGATAACCAATACATAATTCAACAGAATTTGAGGATCCTGGCTGGAATCAGGACCAAGCAGCCAAGCCTGCTCTCATAAACTCTGCTGTAGAATCTCTGTCTGGTTGAACATGTGGGGAGTATTTTTTCTGCAAAATATAAGCTTTAAATTGAAGTCCCCTATGTGTAAACAAGATGCACCATTTTGCTCAGGAGTATTTTCTCTTTTCTCATTAGAGACTACCGAACAACAGGGATTATTTTAATAGCAAGTCCAACACATAGTGTCCATTTACTCCCAGACCTGCTGGGCAAGCCATGCTGCCAGCCCTGGCAAGGCTACCTGAGTCCTGAACTTCTTCCAGGAAAGGGCTGGGACTGACCCAGTGCATGGGAAGGGGATGAGGGCTGGGAAGAAAGCACAAAATCCTTGAGGAGGCAAGGGGCCAGGGCTGCTCCTGGGGTCCCTGCCAAGAGGGCTCCACACCGAAAGTCAAAGCAGCCAAAGTCTTAGGTGCACCAACGGGAACCCCAAAGAGCACAAGGGATATCAGGAGGATGAGGAAGAAATGGCTGGGATCAGGGGCGCCAGTGGACCTGCCAGGGACGGAGCAGAGCAAACTCAAAAGGTGCCAGAGGGCTTGCCAGAGCAGAGCCAGAGGCTCACATGAGGGACATGGGGCACAAAGGCCCGGAGGTCATGGCAATAAGACAATTAAGCCCACAGCAATTAAACCCAAGGAATTGCAAAACGATTTGGTGAGACGTTTGCACCGCACCTTTTGTTGAAGCAGAGGAAGTTAAGCCCAGCTCTGAGCCGTGCTGATGACTTTCAAAATTTTAATACACTGACTATAATAGCAGCACTCCAATTATCCCTGGGAACATGCAAACAACCCCCGTTTTGCAGTGGTTCCCAGTCACATCCCAGTGCGCCTGTGGAGGAGGCATCTGCAGAACCTGCTCCGATAGAGTTAACGGGCTGCACTGCCAGAGCCTATTTAGAATTCCAGGCAGCACTAATTTAGTTTTAATGGGCACAAATTCAATTCCAATGGCTAAAGTATGCAAATAACAAATACAAGGGAACCACTGCTCCAGCAGCTGCTGGAGAGAAAATGAACGGGCGCCCAGCTGCCCACCTTGCCCCGAGCTGCTCTCTCCTCAACCCATCATCTCCAGCAGAAGCAGCCCCATGGCCACCCGGGCATCTGGCAGGGACAGGGCTCACCCCCGTACCACCAGCTGATGTATTTATTTGCCAATGAATGCAAAAATTACACTAAAGGGCCCTCAATAATACCCAGCCTCATTAAATTTTAATCAGGGCAGCCTCATGCTCCCTCTTCAAACACCAAGGTGTTGCAAGGGAGGGGATGCGATATGGAGCCTCCAGTGGGGCACGGGAACACCTTGGGAAGAGCCTTCCCAAAGCATCACCACTGTCACGCTGCCCACCAGGCCCGGAGGAGACAGGCTGCTGCTCTGAGATGTGGCACTGGCATCACTCTGACCCTCCTGCTTCATCACCCCACCGCCCCTCCTCTCAGGGGATCCCACACAAGAGGCAGGTCTGTCCTCCAGGGTCTTACAGGAGCCAGCAGAACTGGATTTCTGCTTTGAGCAATACCATAACGGGCTTTGGCTTCAACCTTGAGCTCTGAGCTGCAACTGGGGCAGATTTCATCAACGCTCAACACCTGATCACCCTCTGTACAGCTCAGGAACAGCACTGTCACCAGTGTCTTCCCAACTGGGAGCCCCTGGCACTGGGATTCACTCATGGCTAAGCTGCAGGCATTCATCTGTATACATCTGTGCCTTTAACCCAAGGGCTGGAAACACCTGAGAATACAGAGGTGGGCGAGTAAAAAACCTTCCCTTGCTAAATATCTGCCGTAGTGGCACAAGATGGGGGATGCAACACAGTCAGTGACTCACACTCTTGAAGGTGGCTTCATTGCTTGTCATGGGGAGAAGGTACAAAATAAAGACATTAGAGACAACTAACAACCTAACCCTAATCGTAACCCGAGAACAGATCAGAGGAACAAACACCTGGCACACCCCAAGCTGTTCTTCAGGTGAGCACAGGTTGGGTACCAGAAAGGAGCTGGAAAAGGCCAAGTCTCAGGTTTGGTACAGCACAACATGCCAGAGCGGCTGAGCAAAGCTGTCAGGAGTTCTGTGGTACCAACCAAAGATCAAGTTTCCCCAACCTGGGGTCCCCTTTTTCACTGTACTGCTACAGAAGCTGAGCTCAGATTGAGTTACGCCACCCAGCTACACAGGAAAAGTGCTGAATTAAACAGTTTAGTAACTTTACACACTCAAACCAGGGCAATATACCATAAAATATCCTGAACACTGGCTGCCTAATGTAGATTTCTTTCTTAAAAATGGCTAAGGCAGCAGAAACTAAGAAGGCAAGCACCAAGAGTTTATGTCCTCTTTAGCTGTGGTAGACCTGGTCCCTCTTTGCAACATCACCTCTGCAGCCTCTCCTGGGATCACAGTGGCTGCAAGGACACCAGAGGGAAACCAGATGTCAGCAGCTGGGAAACACAGAATCCGAGCTTTATCCAGGGGAACTGAAGATGCTTCTCCCTGTTAATCACTTCAACCTGTATTTAGCAAGAAAAGGCTGCAGCAATTCCCTGACTCCCATCCTGTTCCTGCACTGACTGCTTGCTTCCCAGCCATGGCAGTGAAAGACTGGCCACGCCTAACTGGGCGTTAGGATTCTGGAAATGCCAGCCCTGTTTGGCACCTGTGGGCACCCCCTGCTCCGCCCCAGGCAGCATCACTCACCACTGATCACCTGGGTCAAGCCATTCCTCCTCTGAACTGATTTACTCCTTGACAAAGGCTCATTATGTCACCAGAGCAGCACCAGAAAAACACTGATGGATGAAGGACTCTGCAAGGACACTCTCAGAGCGTTCACAGGAAGCTGCCAGGCCTGGGAAGGAGACAGCAGGGTGACATGCCACTGGGATGAAGGGATGCAAGAACCTGCAGCACAGGGCTGGCCGTATCCTGCCCCAGCCCAGACACTCTTGCGTGTGATCTGCAGCTCTGCAATGCAAAAAGCTGCTGGTTGCAGTAGAGATGCACCCGTGACTCTCCTGGGCGGCACTGCGGGGAAAGGGGCACGCAGGGCTGTGCACAGTGGCTGGCATGACACAGCACAGCCCGGCTGTCCGGGCCTGTTGTTGTGTGGGGTGAGGCTGTCCCAGCGCTGTCCCCAGCGCTGCAGCACCAGCACCAAGGGCCAAGCACGGGTGAGACACAGCACTTCTGCCCAGGGAAGGCAGCACCTGCGGGCACATGGGTGGGACACGCTGCCAAGCACAGCACCCTCCCGCTCCAAAAATGCTCCTCGCCCTGCCAATAAGCAAGGACTCATGGAAGGATTTTTCCAGCAATTGCCTCGGCAGACGTAGAAGGCATTAATATTGCTGTCTGCTCCCTGCAGGTGCACTGAGCCTTGTGCTGCCCATATGCTGCACTGCTCCCATCAGAGGAACATCAGCATTCTCCTGCCGTGGCTTACAGTCACTCTCACGTGTTTAAAGATGGGGTTTTCCCTTAAAAAAAAAGAATTCAAACTGGGAAGTGGTTTCTAGGAATCTCTCCAGTTTGGCACTGAAGGGCTGGCACTGAGGGCCCACAGCTCCAGCAAGGAGGAGCCTGCACCACGCTGCCTTCCCCAGCTCCAAACGCAGCAATGCCCCAGCTGCTGTGCTGCAGCCGTCAGCCCAGGGCTGCCTCCTTCACTGCCCTTCTTCCTTGGCCTGGCTGCACCTGACTCTGTCAGCACAAGCTTGCCAGGTAAGGAGCCACAGGTACGTATCAGGCTCTGGTAGCAGCAGAAAAACCGAGAAGTTTCTCCCTTCTGCTCTGGGCACAGCAACCAACACTTCCTTGACCTCCGTTGCCATAAATTACTGTGGGATTCACACACATTCACAGTATCACAGCGGAAATGGAAACTGAGGTGAAAGCATTGAGATGAAGTCTCAATGCAGGAAGTCTGGGACCACTTACTCCAGACACAGGGAACCCCCAGTGCAGATCTTCCTTAGCCCTCTCCAAGAATCCGAGCTGCGCTGGGCTCCACGTGCAGGCATCTCCTTCTGCCCTCTGTGACCTCAGCAGAGCTTCCAGCACACTCCAGACATTACACTGGACGTGTCCCACGAGCAGCTACAGCTGGACATGTGCAGGCGACCTGCCAAGCACCCAGCACACCTCACCTGCCTTCTGCCAACAACAGGGTGGCACCCTTGGCTTGTCCCTTTGTCCAGTTACCCAGGACAGAATAAACGTGTCCTCTTTTACAAGTAAGGATAACAATTTGCGAAGTACAAAGAGCTTTCCACGTCAGGAAATTGAATCTTATTCAAATTCAACAAAGATAATGGCAGCGGAAGAAATGCACATCATCAGGGCACAGCGGACGGAGAATGGACCGGGTGAGCCTGATCAATGGCTGCACTTACTGCAGCTGAAAAGAGAGAGCCTGGGTCTTTTCAAACCTTGGGCTGCACAATATAAATCTAACACCATGGGATTATCACAATCAGACGTTTTTCAAAGACTGTATCTTGAGTACTTTATATCAGTGATTTCAGTTTAAATCTGAATTCGCAATATGATTTCTATTTATAGGCTCACATTCTATTTTTGAAAAAAAGAGGAGTTTATTTCAAAAGGAATACCTAGTGTGATGGAAGATGGTATTTCCAGAAGAATTAATCTCTAAAATGAGGAGCACTGTTCACCTGAAATGTAATTTTACAATTAATTGCTGCAAGATTGCCTTCCAACAGCAGAAGACCTCTTTAAAAAGTCTCTTCAAATGAGGGCAGTAACTCTGGACTTTTTATTGTACACACTTAATTTTGGAAAGCACCAACTACACTGGCAAATGCTAATATAGCAAGGAACAATAACATGTGCATTCTCCTCAGAAAGAAAAGCGCCCAGGAAAGCAGAAGGTCAATGCTCAAAGCATGGCTGAGAAGGCAGAACTGAGGAGGGAGGATCCAAAAACACAGGAGCGTGCAAAGCCCCATCTCCTGTTGCAGGGATTCTGAGCAAAGGGCCTGTCACCTGTCTGCTCATCTTCATCAGACAGGGAAACACACAGAGCATCCTCTATTTCTGTGCTTCTCCAGCAAAGACACCTTGCTCCTTCCCTTCGGAGACTGCTATTCCCTTGGCTTTGGGGTGGATACGACAGTGGTATTTCACATTCGTATTTCCTAATATTGGAAATTGGCACAGCATGACCCCTCTCTCCTGGCTGCACAGTCTCAGTTCCTCAGCAAGGACAGGGTCAGTGCTGCACGTGGGAGTAGTCACTTGGGGCATCACATTTTCACACAGACCACAAGGAGTAAACAGAAGAAAAATCAGCTGCTGCTAATTACGTCTTGACGTTCTCACCTTCAAGCTTTTAAATCACAAGTGACATTTCCAAAACAATCCTATTCTTTTCTGGAGAGTTTAGCAAGAAACATTCAGTCTCCAAGAGCACTTGGATTTATTTCTTCAGTAATTTGACAAGAACCCATTAAAATCTACTGGAGGTTGCTTTACCCCCCACAGAGAGAGTTTAGTCCAAGGGCTTTTTCACAGTTGCCTTTTGGTAAAAAATGTAAATGGAAACTCACTGTAACCAGGCAAGTACTGGTAATGAGCAACTCCAAAATGCTAATCCAAGCATCCCTTTCCATTCTGCACCTGATGCTGAGCTGTACCAGGAAGTGCTGAAGCACCTGTAGCAGCTTCACCCACACTGCAGTGCAAAGCATCCAATCTGTTTCCTGGGGAGAGCCCTAAGCTGGGAACGCCCTCCTCCTCCTCAGTGTAAGAGGAGAGTAACCTCTGGCTCCCAGGTTTGCTCTTGACAAGAAGGGAAGTGTTCAGTCCCCAGCAGGTTAAAGGTGCTTCCCATCATGTCCTGCTGCAGCTTTTCCCCTGGTGTTTGACTTAATGCTGCGCACTTCATTTACAATTCAGCTTTGCAGAGCAGGGCTTAACTAAGGTTATTTAGCACCAATTTGGGCCTGCAGCTGAAAAAAGCAACCATCTCCAAAAAACGGGCAAACCTTTTCTAAAAGACCTTCTGATTAGCAATATTTACCAGAGAAAATAATTGGGAGAGTCAACACCCTGAGTCTACAAGAAGATCAAAGTGCAGATACAGTCACAAACCATCAGCTGATTGTGAGCTTTCTTTAATCACTGCCAGTGGATCCCCAGCAATTAATTCCTTATCACGATGCCCCCAGCTCTATGCCTAGCCAAGGAACATACAAAGTGAGTGTCAGCCACAGGATAATTACGGGATGAAACAGGCTCCACTCTTCCTGCTCTGAGCCGTGGCACCCTTCAGCCAGGAACAGCCTGTGTCGAGTCAGCTTCATTAGGTATTGTCTAAAGCCCCAATCCTCATTTGTTTGCATCAATAATACATTCAAAGGGTCTATCTAACTTGCAAATGTGAATTCATTTATTGGTTCCATAAGCAAGAAAGAGCTGTGACCAGAGAAGTGTTTCATGTTACAGGTTGGGCACTAAACTGGAATGATTTGCTGAGATTTCAACAATTACACTCCAACATAAATGTTCATATTAGTATAATTTCCCTGTGCACATTATAATAATGAATTTTACCATAACACTGCCTGCAATTTTAAAGACACATATTTGTTATAAGAGCGGAGCAAACACGTGGACACGTTTCTACAGAATTAACTTAGAAATAAAGTTAAGCAACAGAGTCAATAGAGTGCAATTTGCAGAGGCTTGGCAAACCACCTGTGTTGACCCTCAATTCCTCTTCGGAGTACCAGTATTTTTCTACATGGCAAATTTCAATTATAGTTGCCTTTTCTGATCTCTCTTTTTACACTGTCACATCCAACTGTGGTATTCCTAGTCAGTAAAAATGGTCCTCCCTGCATTTTCTGCCCTGGCTGTACAGTATGAAGCAATACTGAACGCCGCTGTTCTACTTGAGATTGCAGGTGGTCCTACATCCTGGATTTTCTTCTTGCTGTCTTGCTGAAAACTTGTGCCAGGATGCAGCAAACCTTCACAAAAATGGAAAAAGCCCAGAGAGAAAAAAAAATCTGGGACTGGTAAGATTCAGATTCTGCCATTAGCTGGATTATTTCCTATAAAAACTACCTAAATATAGCGACAAACCTGTCTGAAATGGCCAACAGCCACAGCAAAAGCTGCCTGCCACTGCCACAGCTGTCACCAGCTCCGAGGTACTTCTGAAAGCTTTTTTTGTAGCAGTGAGACTTAAATGAAGATGGCAGGGCAATAATCTGCCATAATAACATGCTCAGAGGTTTCTGCCTGTTCACTGAGACATGGGGAAGCTCAGGGTTGTTCTGCCAGAAGGGTCAAAGTCCTCCGGGCCTTACTGGCTGCACATCAAAGAAAATCAAGACCTGCCATTTGCTTTAAGAAAAACAAACAGAGGAAGTGGGGACTAAGAGAAGATAAATTTCTTTGACAATTAATGCATCACCGTGATGGCATTCCCTGTGTCAGCAGAGCTTTCTTCAGCACCTGCGTGGAGGGGCAGGAGGCGGCTCAGACAGTTCAGTCTTGTTGGATTGAAAATTACTGCTCCGAACTGGACAGGGGCACAAACCAGAACCAGGGGCAGAGCCTGGGCTGGTGGAGGCCACTGCCTGCACGTGTTGAGCAGAATTCTGCTGTGATTCTCACCAAAGGGAAGACCAGTTGATTTCTTCCTTGAGGCAATTAGAAAGTGATTTGGCTCTGGCCAAGATGCCCAGCTTTGCGCTCCCCACCTGCCAGAGCTGCTGGCTGGAGCTGACTTGTCCTGGAGTGGGTCTGGGTGACAGCACCGGGCACCTGCACACAGTGTGTGTGTGCAGTGTGTGCACCTGGACACAGGTCACACACTGTGACCACAGCGGGACGCACCCATGGCAGCAGGACCCTGAGCCTTTGGAAGATGCTGACCCACACTCTCAGCCACTACTTAACTCTTCCAGGCAGCGACGCATTTGGGACTTTGGAATGAATTCTGATTATATTGCTGAATAATTATGAGAATCAGCTGAAGTATGGATTTAGAAAGAGGCTCCCCAAATTCAAATGAATCCCTGAAAAGATGGAGCAATAGCTCCATCCAGACACAGAGCAAACTTTGCCTCCTCTCTCCCCCCTTCTCCCACCATTTCAAACCCTTTGATTCCCCTCCAGGCTTCCAGCACATCAAACATTAAAGGACTAATGTTATTTTGAGCACACAACAACCCTAAAGTTCAAGATATTCTGCAGATGGATTTTAAAATCTTTTAATCCATTGTGAAGCCAAAATCCTGCCGTAAACACTCTCTGGCATGCTCCAGTTAGCTGCTCATGCAGAGAGAAAGAAAGCCTTTCCAGCTTACTCTGCAGATGACCTTGCAGTCCCCCCATCCCATGTTTCATGAACCTCAGGGGACCAGCGAGGAATCAGATAAAAGGATTTCATTTATTTTTGTTGGCATTGTTTTATGAAGCTTTCCTTTTATCGACACCTTAACTTCAAACCATTTTCAAACACCCAGCAAGGCACCAGAGATCAGCAGATATTCAAGGGACATGCTGAAGGTGTCTTGTCTTTGTTCCCATCAACCCTTCCTGTGAAGGGAACTCTATCTTGCACGTGTGCTGAGCTTTAACCTAAATACTGGTGGCCCCATGGTGCTGCTCTCCTGCTGTGCTGCCCACACCAGTGACACCCTTTGCTGAGGGATGAGCCATGCTGGATAGCTAATTAAAGATCTGCAATTAAGCCTCACATGGTCCTGAAAGCTATTTCATCACAAGGCTAAACCCTGACCTCATTTCCCCAACAGAATTCATAGCAAAAATTGTATCAGATGATTTTGCTCAGCTTTCCAGACAAGTAGATGGTCTCTCCTAACATGCCGGATGCTCGCACATATCATGTTTTTCCTGGCTTTTCAGGCAGGGAGCATGGAAGATGCATGGCTGGTACTGCTGGAAATGGAAGGCAGCTGTTTTCCCAGGGGCTAGAGAGATGCTGAGGATGCTGAGTGCGTGGGGGGTGATTACTGGCTACCTGCTTCCCACACCACAATATGCAAACACTTCATTTAAGAGGCTCATATATCACCAGTCTCCCAAGCTCCTGCTGAACATCCTCTGATCTGTTCTCCTCTGCATGACAGGAACATGGGGATCTCTCTGGCAGCCAGACAGGAGGTAAATTCATGACCTCTTGGCTCCAGGAAGGGAAATGCTTTTGTGTGGCATGCTTCCCCCCAGCACACCCTTTGCTGCCAGGATCAGGGATCTTGCTTTGTCCCCAACAGACTGATTTCCCAGTTAACATTACACTGCCAATCACTCAGACCAGTTAAATTCAACAAAGAAATACAAACGTTTTTTAAAATATCAGGTTCTTTT
>VYZQ01247887.1:0-10644 GCA_013400655.1 Mystacornis crossleyi
CGATGAGCGAAGCCCTGGCGATGCTGCAGCGCCGTGACAATCCCAGCTGGAATTCCACCGCAGCCCACCGCACACCCAGCCGCACTCTCACGGGGCAGAGCAGCTGAGATGGGGGGACACACGGAGTCTGTGCCCCGGGAACAGCTCTCGGGCCACTCATCTGCTGGAGTTTGGCTCAGCTAATGCCTGCCTGTCCCAGTGCTGACCTCGTCCCTCCCCTTTGTGAGAGGCGCTTTCTCCGGGGAGGAGAGATAATTCAGCGGCTGTGAAAGCCCAGACCCGGGGCTCCCGCAGCCGCCTGTTACAAACAGTTCTAGTGGAACATTAATTATAGTAATTTAGCCGTGGAACACTAACTGCAGCCAGTGCAATAGCATTCAGTACATTAGTGGCTATAACCCACTCCTTAAAAAAGACATTTGGCTACTGACAGCTGATAAAATGAGTTGTGAAGCATAACCAAAGGGGGAAAAAATAACTAGAAGTGTGCTGGGAGCGAGCTGTGGGGTGGGAGGGCGGGGGGCAGCACCCCACAGGGTGCCGGGGGGCACAGGAGGTGCAGGCGGAGGCGCAGGAGGTGTTCGGGGCCGCAACAGTCACCCTGCTGCCCGGCTCATGGCCCACGGGCCAGCGGGCTCCCCGTGCCCCGGGCAGGGCGAGGCGATGCGGGGGCACGGCTGCGACTCGGCAGTATGTCAAACAGAAGGACATTTTCTTCTATCTCCCAGCCGCCGCCCCAGGGCACAATCCACCTACATTCAATCTTTACTCCACTACACATGTTTCCTTTCCAGCCTCGGATTATTTTTTATCATCAAATTACGGTGGTGATAAGATGGAGTAGATGTGATAGTGGGCAGAGCGTCTGTCCTCCCCTCTCTCCCCCGCCTCCCGCAGCATCCCTCTTTCCTCCACCACCCCGAGCCTCCTGCCCTGAGCAGGCAGGGTGGCATCCAAATGTCAGGGGCTGAGGAGAGACCCCCCCCTGCGACCGGATTCGCTGGCTGGGACCAACCCGTGGCTGACAGCGAGTACCTGGGTGCAGGCAGGCTGCAGGGGGCCATCAAGCTGTCTGGGAAAACTTGCAGATGCCCTGTGGCCGTGTGGGACCCCGCCAGCAGCCAGAGCCCAGCATCCACTCCCCACTGCTCTGCCGCAGCACCTGGCTCCCTCAAGCACCCAGTGCCCGAGCCCGGCACCAGAGGTGTGACAGCACAGCGACACCGGTGAGGCAGCAGGGACATAGGGAGCCCTGGTGCAGGGGTGGCCAGGAAAAGTACAGCCATGCTGCTACCAGCCCAGCGCTGAGAGGCCCTGCTGTGATGAATCCTCTCCTTCTCCTTGTTTACTCCAGTCTGCAACAAATGAGTCCCTGTCCGTCCAGGGATAGCTCATCTGGAGGAATGCTCTTTCAGACCTCTCCCTCTAATCCCTATTAATTTAAATAATGCTTGCCCACTCTTCTCAAACTATTTATTATTTATCAGGTTTGTTTATTTGTAGCTAACAGGTAGCGCTCAGCATGCGTCCCCGGCACAGGGACAGGGGCCGTTCATCACACTGGCTCCCCCGCCATCCACCATCCGTCAATTACTCCTGCTTCCTTTAATTAGTAATGAGGACTAATATCTCTGCCTGGGATGGTGGCTGAAGCGGAACTTCCCTCCGGTGGCATCCAAGCAGCACAAGGGAGGGAATGAAAAATAAATAACTGCACCAGACTGTGGCTGCTGCTCCCGAATGAGTAAGGGTGCTTGCCAGACACCCCTTCCAGGGGAGGGTCTGGTTCCCTGTACACCAGAGGTTCCTACCCAGCAGGGAAGGGGAGGTGATACCTGCCAGGTGCTGATCCACGGGTGCCCTTTCCCGCACAGCAGGGCCATTCCAAACCACGAGGGATCCCCTGCCGAGTCCCAACTGCTGAACTCTGCAGGGGTATCGGCAAGGGGAAACCTAAATTAAATGCCCATTAGAGCCTCTGGCCTTGTCTGGCAGGCCCGGGGAGCTCTGTATCAGAACATGCCATCCAGAGGCAGCCTAATAGCGAAGGCAGCACATGATATAAATGGAGCCCCTTTGATTTATTGACTGGGAGAAGTTTTTACACGATAGCCCATTAAGACGGACGGCTCTGTTTACAGCCAGGCCATCTAGCTATAGGGACCCTGCACTGGATGGTGTGTTTTGCTATTGCTCTTCAGGCAGACATCTCATTAAGGGGAACAGCATATGGAGCTCTTTGGATCTATACTTCACGAGTCCTGAGGGAGGCTTTTACCATTTTTAATAAGCGGGCAAGGTTAGCAAACCTGCAACGCAGTGACCTCCCCTCCCTGTGCGATGGATCTCCCCGAAACGCAGAGAGCTGGACTCACCAGGTGCATGTGGGACTCCATAAATCACCTCCTCACTGCCCGTCAGGGAAACCAGCTAGGGGGGATGGCAATGGGGGTATGGAGAAGGCTACACCACAGCTGAAATGGGATGGCAGCCATGCATGGCTCAGCCGAACACACTGGGGGTAGGCAGCTTGGTGGGCAGTGGTGTGGAATGTGCCCCCGCCCATCGTGCTGGTCAGGTGATGGGCATCACTTGGGTTACTCAGCTGGCAAAGGTGCTTTAAGGAGAGAGTGTTAACACGATAGCCCACGATGAAGGAAACAAAACCCCCAGCTGGATGTTGAGGGGGGATTATTCCATATTCAGTAACATGGCTGTTTAGGAGAACAAGTAATCTCTGACAAAGACCTCCGGCTCTTCTCCGATCTGATAAAGCCTTGCAGCCTACAGGCAAGCTGGGCCCTGCAGGGACTGCCAGGGATGAATGCTGTGGGCTGGAGCTGCTAAGGCAGGAGGAGGATCAGGAAGGCAGGAACGTGGGGCGAGCCACCATGGGATATGGTGGACACGCTGCAAACAGTTCACCCAGAACAGTTTTCCAAAGCAGAAGGGCTTGTGCAAGGTTTGGGTGTTACTGCTCAGGCACCTCTTACACCCCCAGGGACAGCAGCACAGACACATGGCCTTGAGGCAGTGGTAACACAAGTTGATGGGCAGAGCTCCCACCATATCCTCTTGGCCTGGGCACACAACTGTGTGCCCACTCACTCCCCAACAACAGCTATCTGGCTCTTGCCCATCAACCAGACCTCAAACCCCTGTTTTCCACTCTTGCAGTACCAGCTAAGCACTATAATTATCACCAATCACTGGCATTTAACGTAGGCATCTGAAATTCACACCATGGAAAAACTATCAGAAAAGTAGGGAACTGAGAATGTGATTGTTTCCTTTTGAGAAGTCTGCTTAACTCTGGTTGGGAAAGAGGGAAGGCAAAGAAGGACAAACAGACAGACATGGTGGCATATCTGGGCTGCTTTCCAGCAGTTCTCTCACAAACAGTCTGGGCATCTTCGAAATGAAATTTTGTAGGCGATTAGCTCACAATGTGAACTTAATTGCTTTCGGTATTTTAAAAAACCCATTAAATTAAATGGCTGAGATATTGAGGCTTAAGCAATGGCTGCTTCTAATGCACAGTAACTACCAGCCTCATTACTGGGACGCCACATCCAGCGGCAGAATGCACAGACCCTCGTGATGTGACCGGTGCGGATCGAACACTCCCTCCCTGCTCACACTCTGTGGGCGAGAGGATCTTCAGCAGCAGTGAGAGGATGGGTCAGAGCAAGGCTGGCATGGAGCAGCAGTGTGCCAAGCTCCTGGTTCACTAAACCAACCTTGCTGGACAAGACGAGCTAGATCAGGGTGTCTGGAAGCCAAGGGAGTATCGGGCTCCTTCAGCTTGACAAGAGGAGCAGCTGGAGTGGCACAGTGCCACACTGCAGGACGTGAGTCCTGCTCTTCCAGGACATGAAAGTGATCTCCACCAACCTGCTTTGATTCCCATTCCTTGGGGATCCCACAGTGCTTGCACTGCTCACACTCGGAGCGTGGTGGGTGCACAGCTCCCATGGGTGACCATGAAGTGATTGGTAGCTTGGTTGGTACCATTCATCCCCAGAGACAGCCCCAAAGCTGGTACCTTGCACCTCTTTATGACAGCGTTGTGCAAAGGAGCTCTCCACCACAGGGCTGCCAGCACTGCCCTGCTTTGCATTTAGTGCCACAATACAGCTGTGCTTTCACCTTACTTTACTTGTTTGTTTAAATTATTTACACTCCTTAGATGCAAGATTGCTCTCCAAAAGGAGCATCCTTTTGGCTGCTGCAGCTTTAAAATGACTTGCATCCATCACTCAATCGCTTTCAGGTCAAACACACGCTCCCGACTTAATGACCACATTTCCGCAGCAACAAATCTGTCACCGCTGTTTGTTTAAAGCCAACAATCTGTAGGAGCACTGTGTGCAAGGATTGAATTAACTCAGCATCCGAATGACTGTGGTGCCAGATCATTCAAATTGCACCTTTCCTGAGATTTCCAGCGATGTTAATTAATGTTCCTTGGGTGATGTGCAACATGCTGCAGTGCACAGAGATGCTGTAGAGGGCAAAGCCCGATCCCTGTAGGCCTAGAGACATGGGAGTTGTGTTCCTGGCTGCCGTGGCCCCAGGAACACATGGGGGACGTGTGTTGGGAACAAGGAGGGGCTGGTGGCTTCCCCTTGCTTTCATGTGACCTACCCTGATTTTCCCCAAAGTTTAGTGATTCAGCTGAGACATTTCATGCTGGATATTCAACTCATACTGAATTCTTTTCACAGGAAATTCCAGCCCGAACCATTGATACATTACCATCAACAAGAATGACAAGAATGTCACTATTTCCCTTAAATTTCAGTCACTTGCCAGTGCAAGGTTTTTTTCGTATGTGCCCAAATGTTTCAGAACAAAGCCTTGAAGTCTGTTGGGAAGGTGATTTTGGGAACCTGGAATGTTTTGGATTTCCCATCAGAATCAAGCCAACTTTGGGCAAAGACAGCTGCGTGTGGCCCTGGGCAGCTCCACGTGCACTGACACCCATCCCAGTGCTGGCCCCCCTGCTCCCAGCTGCTGCAACCACCCTGGCACCCACTCTAGACACCTGTGTGGGAAGTGGGAACCCAGCTCTCCGGGTGCTTGATGACTTCCCCAGGAAGTGTGAGGGAGGAAACTCCTTCATTGAAACACTCGCACTAACAAGAGCTGGAGTCGAGGGACAGACAAGCAGGAGGAAACAGTGACGGGGAGTTAGTGGGGCTGGTGGCAGGAGCAGCTGAGATGATACCAGGACATGGGGGAAGGGAGTGGGACAAAGAAACAAGGACAAAGAGCTGGGATGTGGATGGAGAGGCAGACTGAGCTTGGAAAGATGTGCAGAGAAGGAAGGAGGGAGTGGGATTCAATCCAGCATCAGACCACCTAGGTCTCCTGCTACCATCCACAGCCTCCAGCTACTCCTGCCCCTGCTCATCAGCAAGTCCTTGGCACAGAGTCCCCATCCCAAGTTCCTGGCCATGCTCCCTGTTTTGTCTGGGGCATTCACATCTCCATGGAGCAGAATTGGGGTCCGATGAGGAGTCCTAACCTGGAGAGCTGGAGCCCTCCCCCAGCCTCCCCCTCAGCTTGCTGCAGTTAATTGGGCCACTGCTCTAATCTCTACCTGCCATTGATTTAAATTCAGCTCCAATTTTCTTCTTTGACCTTCTCTCCTCCAGACCCTGCTCGCAAACAGAACACAAATCCTCAAACGTTCTCTTCATTTTTCCCTGCAATATTGCAGGATGCCCCAGTCCCAGGGTGGGGAAGGCGATGACTGGTGCCTGTTTGAGCCTAGACACTCGTGCACAGGGATGGACACCCAGCTGCCTGCAGAGACCTTCCCCAGGGCATGCTCACGGAAATGGAAGTGATGATGCTCTGATACCATCCATATGGCAAGAGAAAAGCATGATAAGGGGACTTCCAGATGGTTTCCTTCAGGACAGCTGCCTTTTTTCTAGGAGCCTGCGAATCCAAGGAGGGCATGTGGGAGTGCCGCTGACTGTGCCCAGATCCCAGCTGCTGGTTTTGCATCCAGCACCCATCCCACTGGAGGGATCTTCTGCTCACCTGAAAACTGATCCCACTGTGCTGAGCCCCAGCCTTCTGTGGGCTGGGATGCTCCAAAGGCAAGTGTAAAGAGATGAGCCAACCATGAGTGAGGGGAAGGTATCTCCTTTGCTGTGTCTCTGGGGCCATGAATCAAGCACACAGACCAGGAGCACCTGCTCCCAGCTCCCTTATGCCCCTGGTGATCTGTGCCGTGATCTGGAAGGGGAGCCAGCCACTCAGAAGCAGTTAAAATCATATTACAGTGTGCTGGTGCAGACAAGCAGGGGAGGTGAGGGTCCAAGACAGTGCCTTGGAGATGTCCCTCACAGAGAGACACTGCCAGCACCATGAGGAATGGGGGAGGACCTGCCAGAGGGGTTCAGGATGGGAAAAGCATAATCCCTTAATGCCCACGCCTCCCTGGCCCCAAAATGGGTGGAAAACCTCTGCCAAGACTCCTTTCTCAAGAAATCCTGGATGCCAAACTTCAGTCCTCCTGGGGTCTTTCTTTTCCTGGCAATAATTCACTATGTAAAGAGGCTGGATATTTATAATTATGCTCAAAGTGGCCACTTTGAAAATCTATATGTCTCTAGGCTCCCTGTAGATCATAATGTCAAGTCTGTGAATGGAGGCATCCATCAGAGGCCTCACATCACAGACCTCAGAGCTGTGATAAACACTCGGGAAATGCTCGCTGAACCCCGTGTCCCACTGCTGCCTTCTGGGCAAGAGACTTGGTCTTTGTGGGGTGCCCCCACGGTGACTCCTCCAGGAGGGATGCCACTGGGTGTTCCTGAGTCACTGCTCCCAGATGGGGATGGGAGAAAGGTCTGAGTTCCTCTAACCCAAAGCCTTTCCTTCTGACCCTTGCTGTCCTCCAGGAAGGGGGGCTTTCCTTCAGGTGGGACCATCCCAGTCATCACCCCATTTCCATGCTGTGGGCACACTGTCTACAAAAAGGCAGCTTCCAACTCTGTAACTGGGAAAGCCCCAGTGCTAGGAGGGTGGTGAGCTACAGGAGTAAGACACACCCTTCAAATGCCAGCTCCACTCTCAGTCATCAGATCCCCATCCCTTGGCCCCATCAACCCCAGGATGTCCTGGGCCTGACGGAGAAAGACTAGGTCAGTGACAAAGGCAGGGCTCAGCCCCCATTCCCAGCAGGGAAAATGATGCAGGGAGCTGAGCTCTCTTCTCCAGCTGAGCTCTCTTCTCCAGCAAGCATTAGAGTTGACCCCAATGTCACGCTCCAGCCAGCTGCCCCACCATGCCCGCAGGGAGTTTCTACGGCATCTTTCCCAGTGTGGGGACACAAAGTCCCCTCTTTGAGCCACCTCCTTGAGAAGTGGGGCCAGTGCCCTGCCAGTGAGATGCCCGCTGAAGAACAGGAATGCCCCTCTCTGCCGACAGTGTGGTGAGAGGACGCACAGCCTTTGCTGACGCTTTGCCCAGGCTGTTCTTAAAAATTTATTACTCTGTTGCAACATGAAAAATAAGACAGAGAAGTAATCATTAGTATAACTATAACTCCCCGTGCAATAGTCCCACTTGTAAATTGAGATTTATGATTGCAGCTGCCGATATTTTAGAGGCCGGAGCAGGCAGCGGTGGCAGTACAGCCCAGCTACGCGCTGCCCCGCCGCAGTTACAGTTTATCACAATCTGCAGAGATTATTGCAATGAATAATACACAACAGGCTGGCAGTGAAGAACTATTCTCGATCAAACGCTTCTGTAAACAACTGAATAAATAATATTGCTCAGCCCCTCTTTAGAGCCCTCGGAGGCCCAGGGAAATCTCTCATTACTCAGCAAGAGAGGCAGCAGTGGGCTTGGAGATGCCATGAGGAAGGGATGCAGCAACTCTGGGCAGGCACTGGACATCCCAGGTATGAGCGCTTGTCAAGCAGACAAATCACCCACTCATTCTCTGGCAGAAAAGGAGGCTGAGACACTGAAAAGACCTACTCACGGTCCCACAGTTCCACGTGCAGCCATGAGCAACTTGCTTGGACAGACAAACACATGCAAGCTCAGAGAGGTATTGCTGTCCTCTCTTCTGCTTGGCAAGGCTTTTGTTCACTTCTGATATTGAGCTGGCAGCAGGTACAGAGCAGGCTGCGGGACAGACTGGCCTGCAGGCAGCCGAACCCCATCCACAGGAGGGATGGGACATTCGGGGCCGAGCCCACTGGCAGCAGGGCTCATGCGCTCCCTGAAATGTCACTAAGTAATGCAACGTGATCAGGGTTGTGTGCCAACAGCTGAAGAAAGGGCATTTCTCACATAGCTTGAAAGGATAAAGTTCAGCTTCACAATGCCCCAGGTTCCTCCACCACAGCAAGCTCTGGCTCGGCTGCCACACTGTGCTGCCACAGGTATCAGGTCTGCAGAAACCCTCACCCAGAGGGGGAGCAGGGAGGACTCATCCCTTCCCTGGCACCCATCATGCAGAGGTGCTTTATTTACTCTCTGAATGTCTACACTCAAATTACAGTCAGCACAGGAGGAAGGACTTGAAGGGAGCTAACGAAGAGCTATAATCCTCCTTGTGCTATAAACCAGCCCTGCAGCAGCTCTCCAATGTTTCCAATCCTTCATACCATGCTTTCTGCGGGATGGTTGCCTGTGTGCCTCTGCCCAGACACCTGCATGCAGGGAACACCCCTCTGCATCTTCGCCCTGCCTGCTCCAGGACCAGACTCTCACCTGTGTCCTCCCTACAGGTTTTACTCACAGCTGGGTCCTGGGGAAAGGCAAGAGAAGAAAAGCAAGAAAGTTTGCATCCCTGCATCTGCTGCTCTACGGTGCCTGTATGTGCAGCAATCAGCTCCAATTAATCCCCCCTCAGCTTGGCCCGCCCGCTTCATTACCTCCCCTTGATGAGAACCATCAGTGGGGCCTGTAGGATTTTGCTAATTAGCCTCACTTCGTTTATCATTTCCATTTTCTCCCAGAGACGCTTGGCTTGCTGGGCGACAGCTTCATCTCCTGCTGAAACAATGCAGCCCCTTCTGTGCCTGTCTCACTTAGCGCTGTCACCGCAGCCATTATGAAATTGGGGTTTCATTTACACACTAATTAAACATTACAGCTTGTTCACAATTACAACATGGGGATGAGGAGGTAACTAATTACTTAAGAAATGAGCTAACATTTATCTCTGATTCTTCCCCCCCAGCCCACCGCCCTCCTCTCCAATCAAGATTAGAAATTGTTGTTGGATGGCAGCAGCCCAGCGGGCCCCTGCCTGCCTCCGCGTGTGCCTCGTCCCTGTTGGGGGACTGTACTGAGACCCTGGCCCGGGGACAATCCATCAACCCCTAATTGCAGCCAGGATTATGGGGGGCTGTGACAGTGGTGTGTGGCACTGTGCCAAACGGGCTGCACAGGGACCAACTGTGACACCAGGGATGCATCCATCCCACCTAGATCTGCCCAGCGATGAGGCGTCCCTGGGATAGCCCAGCCACAGTGGTGACGGACTGAGGTGTTCCCTGGGCATCACCTATCAGGCTCTTGCCCACTGGGTGAACGCCAGGCTCTGCACAGAGGCTGGGGATGCCAGCACACCCTCCATGTCTCTGCTGATGGGCAACTCATCCTGAAAAGACATTTTCTTCAGGGAGGAATTAACATTTAAAACTGAGAACCATTAGAGTAAATAAAGCAGGCTGTCATTCAGATCAAAAGGCAATGCAAAGTGTGGGGTTGGGATAAAATGGGCTCTGGGGAGCAGGCAAGGAGAGAAAGGGGCAGGCACCCCTTCGTTCATCCTTAAGGGTGGGGTGGATGAGATGGGCAGGCCAGCACCTCATGTTCAGGCCAGCAGGGCTGAGTGCTGTTGCTGAGAGAGCAACAGCCTCCTTCCATGGGCAGCACGGGGCTGCCATGTGCTGCTGCTGCAGACCAGCAGTCCCTTTGGTCCTCACCACCCTGCAGTGCATGCAGGTGGCAGAGGCTGCATGCAGCAGCTGGAGAGCTGCACGTGGGTTAAAGGACAGTGGAGATGGGTGATGGTGACCCGGATCATCTTGAGATGGATGCCTGGCTGCCTGCAAGGTAGCTAGCCAGATTATGGGAGACAGGCTGGAGAGGCCAGAGATGCTGCTGCAGTGCCTGGACACTGCAGCAGGCTCTGGGAAAAGGATCCACAGATTTCGAAACACAAGAGGCTCCCCCCCACAAACAGCCCTAAGCACTGGAAATGCTTTCAGAAAAAACCATCTAGTTCAGCACCAGACAATTAGGGCTCTTTTGCAACTCTTAACCCATGATTTTGAGACAAAGAATTTGGTGCTGGCATAATTTGAACTGCTAATTGCTTTCCTGATCCGTAGTCAGCGAACTGAGCAGAAGTGGACACAAAAAAATCACCTTCCCTGTCTGGGGAAAATTCAGAGCCGCTCTCCAGAGGGAAGGGGATGCACTCTTCTTCCCTCTGAGCAGCTTAAAAAATAATGATCAGGAAACAGTTAAGCAAAAGGGGGGTGAACTGGTGGTTTAAAAAAAAGAAAACTCACACCACTTTATAATAATAGAAACAACTCATTCCCATAGTTTTTATCCTTCCTGTCTTTAGCTCACAGAAAAAAAAAAAAAGAA
>VYZQ01247888.1:0-10662 GCA_013400655.1 Mystacornis crossleyi
GGAGCTGGGATAAGCTGCAGGGGACTCAGTCAGATGGTGGGAGTGTATGTTTGCAAGTGCATGGCTGCCTGTGTGCATGAGTGCTCACATGCATGGGTCTGGTGTGCACCTGGGTGTTACCAGTACTGGGGGGTGGGGGTAAAGAGGACATAGTGGGGCTTGGCTGTGTGTGCTTGCAGAAAACGGTGGGATCCAAAAGCTGTGATCTCAGTCTCGGCATGGATGACTTCTTGAGGATTTCATAGAGAGGACCAGGGTTAGCATTGGCTCTGCATAGCAGTGCTACATGTGTGGGACTGCTGCACACCTCTCTGGCTGCCTCTAGAGCCCCACAGGCTGTGCCTGTAGCAGGGCTGCTGCTTACATGTGCTGGCTGTTCCTTCTTACTATGGGGTAATAAAAGGGAGAAGAGGAAGGGCAAAGTTCTGTTTGTTGTGGGGAAACAAAACCGGTCAAGGCACTGGATCCATCTGTCTGCCCGTAGGGTGTGAGTGAGCTCGTGAAGAAACAGGCCATCGGCAGATTCTCCCTGGGGCTAAGAGACTGTTTGGGGACCACCATGCAATCCAGGGAGTGTGTGCAGCCCACATTTGCAGCCTCTGGGCCATGTGGACAAGACCATGCAGAGGAGAGGGGATTTAGGAGGGCACTGGTTGCAGCTGGTTGGGCTGGTGTCTGCTCAGTTTACCAGGCATGAGCAGTGAGGATCTGGCCTGCTGTTGCATGGGATTGATTCAGCTCACTGAGGAGGCAGATTCTTGAATCCACCCTTACCACCACCCTTCCTTAGCAGATGGCTTGACAGGGTGCCCAGAGCCTGGGTCGTAGTGGGCAGAGGGTGAAAAACATAATGAACTTGCTCTCTTAGCCTTGCAGTGGAAAGACTGACTCATGTTCCAAGCAGAAATCATATGGAGGAGGAGGAAGAGGGAAGCATTGGCACAAAGAAGTGTGGCCCTTCGGGCCAGCTGTTCTAAAGCTGTATGTATTCATGGCCCTTAACTCTGTCGGGGCTCCATGGTCCTGTGTTGTCCAGCACGTGCCACCCTTTTGCTTCATTCCTACCTATGTCTCTCTCTCTTTTTCTCTGCTAGTCCCCTCTCTAGAGAAGAGAAAATTGTCAACAAAAATAACTTTGTTGCCTAATAAGGCTGAGACTGAAACAGAATTGAAGATAAATGTCTTTTTCTGATCAAATTGAGATGTGATTCACCTTAGCTCCTTCCACATCTTGTGTACCATAATGCCTGCCTGGAAGAACTGAAGGGACCTCTTTTTTGTTATTATTTTTGTTGGGGTTTTTTTAATCACTGTTCTCAATTCTGCTGTGTCTTCCCCACAGGCAGAGAAACGCCTTTGGGAACTGGGTGGACAGACAAACTTTGCTGGGCAGAATGCTCTTTTCCCCAAGGGAAGTTGTGGCTTCTCTAAGTCCAGACTTCTTGATGTAGCAGAATGAACTCCTATCACAGACATGGGGTCCTGGTTCTGAGCAACTGTGTGGAGGTCTTGGGCGTAGAAAGGTTATAGAGAAATGGGGTCCCAGCTGAGAAAGGAGCCTGTATTAAGCAAGATGAAAGCCATAGCACTGAGGATGCAGCACACGGAGAAGATGCTTTCCCCTGGGACAGCTGGAGGAGAGCAGGTGTGTTAGTTCATGCAATTCAGCAGCAGAAATGTATGGAGGAAGAAGCCATTTCTCATTTTTACTCTGGGGAGGGAGCCTGAGGTCTGCTCTTGGACCTTTTGGCTTTGCCTTGTCTCAGTGATGATAATACAAGGCCAGTGCCAGGCTTTGCTGGAGACAGAGGAGAAAGACAAGCCAGGCCTTGCGTGGGTGCTTTGGCAGCACCAGGGCCCCACTTCAGCAGGAGTTCATGTTCATGTGTGCTGGGGCTGCACCTCGTTATCTCCCACAATGGGAGCAGCCTCTCCTCTGATACCAGCCCTCCCCCATGCACAGCCATCCTTGGGGATTTTTAGTGCACAGCAGTCACGTTTTCTGTGTTGAGGTATGGCCCTTGTCTCCTGGGAGTTTGATAAGCCCACAGCTGCAGTATCTGCTTCTCCTATTCCTGAAGTACAGGCTGTTGCCTTCTCTCCTACATCATTTGCTCCACCATTCTCCTCTTCTCCCTCTGATTTGCCTCTCCCTTCTGCTCCCTTGGGCTGCAGAAGAAGGTGTTGCTGGAATAAGGATGCTGGGGCTGTTCGGCAGAACTGCCCCGCCTGCCTCCTGGACTTAGTCACTTCCTTATTCTTAGTAAATTAAATTTAAGCCAGATTTCTGTTGTAGTGGGAGGAAGGGGCTTTACAGATGAAATGCATTCTTTATTGTTTCTCTTCCTCAAGAATTGTTTAAACATTTTTTGATTTAAGGCCAAACCAGTCAATGTTTCTGTCTAATTTGTCTGGCTAACCCTGTGTTTATTGTCCTTAGGGAGCTAGAGTGCTTGTCATTAAAAGTCTTCCTTCTTGTCCCTGGAGGGAACAGACACTACTAAGCTGGCTTTCACACTGATTTTCCAAGGTGGTGCTTACCCTCTGCTCAGCCTTGCCTGTGCTGCCTGCTGGGACCTCTGCAGCCAGCTCAGGTGGGGCAGCCACCCCTCCAGGCAACTGCCGCAAGAGTGAAGCCAAAAACACGTGGGTGTGTGGGGTTGCGAGAGAGGCAAAGCGAGAGGCAGGTCAGGTTCTGTCAGATCCTTGTTTCCCAGGGCTGGACTCTGAGGTGAGCACTGAGGCTCTTTCAATTTATCTGAACCAGGTTCTGAGATCTGAGAAGGGAAAGGCAAAGAACCATGTCCTGGTACTGGGCTGGAACTGGGATCAGACTACCAGAGCCTGATGTCTGTGGGTTGTTGCAGCCCACAGCCAGTGGGCACTGAATCCTGCTGTCTCTCTTGGACCAAACCATCCAGTGGACAGAGGGAATGCATCACCAGCCTTTTCCTGCAACCCTCTTCAGCCTTGTGCTTTTTCATTCCCAAAATCTTTTTTTACTTTCACACTGGTAAAAAGGAGGGCCAGGAAGTAGGTGAAGCAGTGTGTGGCACACCCAAGCCTTGCACTTCTTTCTGTCTATGTCTTGTTGTCTTTCTTTGTGCTTCCCACCTAGAAAGAGTTTGAGTGCCCATGCATGGCTTTGGGCTGGAAAGTGCCTCTTCCTCCTTTGCCCCAAGTGAAAGGGGGACGTGGGCTTTGGTGGACCTGCAGCAGGTGAGCTTGCTAAAGCAGAGGGAGTAGGGCAGGTTAGACATCTTTGCCTGTCGGGGGGTAATGCCACACCCAGGTGACAGAAAGGACACGGTGACTTTGTGCCTGTGGTTGGGAGGATGACACGTTCAAGCCCACTCCTGCTGTTGCTTTCTCTGATCCCTGTGTCCTGCTGAGGTGTTTGCTGTTGTGCTGCCCAGGCCAGCCTGCTCTGTGTCTCTGTGACAGGTAAACAAGGAAACCGAGTTGGGAGGGCGGGAGAGTGTCAGAGGAGAATGGGTGTTCATTCCCCTCTGCCTTGCTGTTTCCTCGTGGGATGGTGTCTTTCCCCCTCCTCTGTATCCCGGGGCTCTCTCCCTGTGTCCCAGCTGCTGCCGGCAATCTCTGTGGCTGCTATGCCTCTGCACTGTGAAGACACGTGTCCAGGGTCACTCCTGGTTCCATTAGTGAACACTGGTGGTGAAGAGGGAAGGGATGGCTCGTCCTGGCTTCACTGACCTCCAGCCTTGGTAAGAAAGGAGGGAAGTGAGTGGGAGAATGGATCTTGTATCCCTCCATCATTGTGTTCTCCCTACCCTCCCTAAACCCCTCCTTTCTGATTTCTGAAACATTGGACAAACTCCCTCTTGTTATGGAGGGAAGGGGAGCTGGGGGGTAAGGGAGTGGCAGGAGGGGCTCAGATCCAGCATCAAGAAAGAAGAACTGTTTCTAATGCAATACACTGACATTTTAAAGTTTTGAGGACTACAGGTAATGGATTAAGAAGGGATCTGAAATACTGAGACTAAGAATTTGAACCACTGTTTTTTCCTGTGGATGATGATCCAGTATCATCCTGGAGGTGGTCCAGCAGCACTTCTGAGCCTGAGATCCACCTGGACCTACTGCTGGTGTTGCTCCTGGAGTGGGTCCAGGACACCCTGCTTTGGAAAAAGAATGCGTGGACTTGCCAAAAACTAAAAAGAAAAGAAAAAATAAGAGCATCTGCAAAGCTCCTTTCAACTCTGTAATTTATAAACAGCAAGTAATAATGAACTTTTTGTAAGGATAAATCAAATGTACATTCTGAAATCATTTTCTCTGTAAATGGTTGGATTTCATTTCACCCTTAAAGGGATGCTTAAAAGGAGGAGATAATAATAAAAATAAAAAAATTTACAAAGTATGAAAGGAAACCAAGGCATGTGTGTGGCAGCTTTTATTTCTGATCGCCTGGCCGAGGGGCTGCTGGAAAATGGAGTGAGGGAGCTTCCTGTCTTGGTAGGACACTGTTCCCAAGAAGGAGGGTTGAGGGGGAGCCTAGCTGATTGGGGGACTGATTCCTGATTTTGTAGGCCCATGTCAGATCTAATCTGCACGGTGATGTGTGAGTATGTGAGTATGAACATGTGAGTATGAACATGTAAAGGCACATGAGTGGGGAACGATGGCTGCTGAGTGGCTCTCAGAGCTGATGGATGTGGGAACCAGCACCATCTCATAAAGAGGTCCTTTGACACCATTTGCTCCTTTGGATGCATCCATTTTTCCAAGCAAAGCCCTGGAAACCCTGGAGCACCAAATTAAACCTCCCCCCTGCAGAAAGACCTCTCTGGTGGCTGGCTTTTGGCATGATGCATGAGAGAATGTGACCTCCTTGTTTTGGTTTATTTTTAAACCTGTCTACTGTAGTTTTGGCTGTTCCCATTACTTCGTATCAAAGCCTTGTCCTGCTCTGAATCCTCCTAACCATCTGGTCTCTGCAGTGCTTTTGGCAAGGGCCTTTTTGCAAGCTCATGTGCCATCTACAGCTGTTTAATTTTTTTACCTTTTTAAGTGTCTTATGCTTCGGGTTCATTCCTGATTCCATTTAGAGATAGTGACTGTAAGCATCATAGGTTATTTTTCGTATAATTATTAGCTCCAGTGAATTCCCTTGTCTTTCTGTCATCCATACCAGTCTAACGTTTTCAATTCTCCTCTTGTGGAAGGGCCTCATCAAACTAGAGGTTTGTGTTGTGCATTGCTGAATGCAATTCTGCTGCTTTAGTCTCTGGAACAAAGGGTGTGAAAGAAACCTGCCACTCAAAATTAACAATTAAAATTTTCTATTTAGAATTTTTAGCATTCTTAGTAATCGCTGCATTTTTGTGCCTGAACAGGGGCTAATCTAAAAATAGCCCATGCCCAGCATGCTTGAAATTTCAATTTTTCAAGAGGAGAAGCGTAAGTCTCTACGCATAGACCAATGCCAGTTTAGTGAGACAGCTTAAGAAATGAGAGTTGACTAGGTCAAAGGTTCTCCCATGTTATTTTTTTTGCCTCTAACAAATTCTTTACTGGCATTTATATTATTTTTAAAAGTAATGTAAATGGCATTTCTTTTCTTTCTTGTGAGGTTTTAAAAGACCTTTTTCCCAGGAAAGCACGAGCTTCTGCTGCAGGAGCTTCAAGTGCCTCGGTGAGCAAGAGGGGTTGACTCTTGGACAAACCAGTCTGGGGTGGAGACCTTCATTTGCAGGAGCAGCGGGGAGCATGTGGCCCCACCCCAAGCTCCATATACCAACTCAGAGGGTCCCTCAACACACCAAAAGAGATCTTGGTATGTGCAGCATCCATCCTTGGTATGGATACGGAACCTTGAGCACCATATCGAACCAGGAGCCTGCAAGCCATCTGAGGCCAAGCAGTCCTGCGTGTTTTGCAGAATTTCAGTAACCCAGCGGGTGTTGGATGGGGTGATGCAGCATGGAGGAGCTCTGGCGTGATCTGCTTCTCCCAAGCTCTTGCTCTTTGTCATGGATGCCTGCTGCTCATCCTGGGCACTGTGCAACACTGCTCGGTGGGGAGGCTGCGAGGGACCCTCTGGCTCACGGAGGGGCTGGCTCCAGCTGGTGCCTGGTTGATGCCTATCAGGTTAGCTGATAACGGGATGGACATGCTGTTTCCAAACACCAGGGCGCTTGGAAACAAAGTGACTTCATTATGAACTTAAGACACCTTTCAGAAAGCTGAAAAGAGGATACCAGACCCCATTTTGCCAGCTGTTTGTTTTTGTTGCTGGGATACGTTTGTTTCCTGTGTAAGGACACATTTCAATGCGCTGCTTAGCGGGGACAGTCAATTTTTAATTATTAGTCCAATTTTATATTATGCTTCTAAATCTCACTGCTCTAGCAGCTCAGCTGGGGAAGCAGCGAGGTCTCAGCTGGCTGGCAGGCAGCCCGTGGAGCAGCCAGGGAGAGTCACCCCAGCCCTGGAGAGCGTCACCAGCAAATGGCTTCACGCTCACGTGCCCACAGCTGCGGGCACTGGCTGCCCTGCTTTCCAGAGCACCGCCACAGAGAGGATTTGGCCACAGCCATGGCAGAAGGGACGCTCCCATGGCAGCTTCCTGGCAGTGGCACGTGTTCCTGCGGCTCCTGGGCACGCTGTGTCAGACCTTCGCCCGGGAGCGAGCTTTGCAGGGCGTTGCTCTGTTGCTGCAAAACTGTCTGTTCTGGAGAAGGGGCTCCAGATCACTGAAGTGAGAGGCTGACATAAGGAATGTAATCCATGGATGCTTGGTTGAGGAGCCTGGCTTGGGGCCAGGCTGCTGCAAGCTCTGCCCTTGTAGCTGCAGCAGGGACAGGCACATCAGCAAAAAGGTAAAAGATCGGCCCCCTTCAGCTGATGTTCGGGACGTTCCTGTAAGCATCTGAGATCTCCAGACATGAGACATGAACCTTTACTTGGAACTAAGGAGAATCTGGCAATCCCAACATTTTCAGCATTTCTGTGTGTGCTTATTTTTTCTAGCAAAGTGAGAAATGAAAATAGTCCTTACTGTCTTTTAAAATATATTATAGCTATGTAAGAACACAAATCTTTCAAAGCCATATCTCTCCCCACCCTGCCAAATGAAACACAATATAAAACTCCATTGTTTTATGTTTCCTGTGCCTTACGGCTTGAACCATGGATCCTCTTGGCTGAAGTCCATCCCAGTAACGATTTAATATGGAAACACACTTCACCTTTCTAAAAATAAGGAAAACTGAGAAGAAGAGCAAATAAACTGTGCTGAATAAAGATCTAAAATGACTTCTCCAGGATCTCAAATTAAAGAAAATATGTTATCCAAGGAATGTATAAAATCAAATAACATAAGCCTGCCTCGATGCAGCAAACTCTTTCCTGGCATTTTAGCCCTGTTTTACAGTCTGGACTTTTTCCAAAGAGAGAGCAACAAGTCATCAGTTATATCATTTCCCTCTCCCTCCCCCCCGACACTTACTAAGAACCAGGCATACACACAAAAATAAAAGAATGTAAAAACATCTACCTACTTATTTTTGCTTCACAGTGTTTTTAAAGCATTTGTCTCAAACTGCTACCCAGAAGTGAATGTCAGACTGTGGCAAAACCAAAACCAGGCAAATGGGACAGAAATAAATCTAAGGACCCATGACTTAATGGGGCAAGGTGTGCAGTGGGTGCCTTTGCTTAGAAAAAGAAGAGAAGCAGCAGGATACAGCAGCCATGCCCTTCTCAGGTGCTCTATATGTACATGGGACCAAACCACACCTGATGCTGGAGTCCAGATAACCTTACACAAACCAAAATCCCACGTTCATGCCGAGAGGGCCTCATCCCAGCACACAGCACGCGAAGGAGCACAAGAAAGCCTGAGGTCAGCATGTGCAGCTCAGCTCAGGCAGGTGGTACCACCAGCTGCAAGCCCTCTGCTCTCTGCAGACACTTCCCCTGCAGAAAACAGGGGCTGTTGTAGTGATGTAAGACTGCAAGGACAACAGCACTCACAAAAGCAGGGTCTCTGAATGGCCCTGTATACCTCCCGCAGCATGCAGCTGGTGCAAAGTGAAAAATGGGGTGGGGGAGGCCAGGGGGTGCAATCTTACTAGTCAGGGAATAATGAGGAAAGTCCCCAACAAACCCAGCCACGGGAAAATTTGGTTGAAGAAACAGGAGTCTTGCTGAGAGCAAAGGTGGGCACAGACCAAATGTAAAAGTACTACAGAAGCAATTTCAGTGTGTTAGGTAATAAAACTGAGCCTCCTCAGTGTCCTTCTCACAGAGACAGCAGCTCTGCTTCACACAGGAGACCACTTGCTGCTGACAGTGTTTGCAGCCCCCTGCACTGCAGGGATGGACGGCTGGGGATCTGAAAAGCCCCACTTCAGCCACAGTGAGGCTGGGACCTTTCCTTTCTTCCCCCTGTCAAAAACATACCCTGAGCATGGGTCCCCAGATCGGATATTTACTGTCCCTGCTAAGATGTGGGTCTCGGCTCTAAATCAGGAACGCTCCTTGAAAAGTGGCTGTGTACCAGGATCTCTCCTCCCTCACCACCTGCCTTCCTTCCTACATGCACTTAACATCAAAGCTGCTGGGGCTTCAGGGAACAAAGCCACCTGTGCCACCCTTGGCCCTCCACCCCTCCTGGCTCGTCACAGCTGGAAAACAGGAGCCCAAACGCCATTAGTACTTGCAATTGCTCAAGAAAAAGAAAGAAATAGGACTGCAATTAAAAGAGGGAGCCGTTGAACGGGGCTGAGACTGCCAAAAGGCCTCCTGCGAGGTCCATTTACTAGAAGATACTAAGGATATTAAGCTCAAGCTCAGATAACATTGGTGGGTCACTGTCCATCTTTCCTCTCGCGTTTTAGAACTGCTTTCTGGCTCCTCTAAGAGACCAGCCTTCTGCTTCCAAGCACAGTTTGTTTCCCATCCCTGCAGAGCCCCTCCAAGATGCCATTTGCAGCCCTGAGGGTCACATTCACCTCCGTGCTGCTCAGGGAGGGTTTGCCGGCTGGTGACAGGCAGCACAGGGATGTCTCCCTGGCTGGGAATGGTTCTGCCCTTGCCACACGGGTGGTGGGAAGTCCTGGGCGAGGCACTTGGCTGCAAGCGGGGCTCAGGGGCAGGCAAATGCTGCTTCTGGTGGCCATCAAAGCCTGTGGCAGTGGCTGCTTGAGTGGGAGGACCGGCTGCAAGCATGAGAAGACCGGCAGAGGAGTGGCGGCTCCAGAGACTCCCGAGGAGGCGGGGGACAGCGGGGGATGTCTTAGCCTTATTCCAGGTAACAGCGTGGGTTATTGTGCCCTGTCACACTTGCTGCCTTTGATATTTCAAGCTCACTCGGTCATTTCGAGAAACAAAGGTTGTTATTGTTCTCCAGGAGCACAGCAAAGGTGTGCTCCCTCCTCTCTGCCTGCAGCTTGCTCCGTCAGGGCGAGTAAATTCCCTCTCTTACAGTGGCAGGCTGGAGCCACAGAGGGAACTCCATTCCCAGTGAGTCCATGGGCAAAGAAGCCACCAGGCAAGGGGGTTCTGCAGGCAAAGGGGCACTGGGGCCGGTATCCCCTCAGGACAGCACAAGTCTTTGGGGGTGCTGGGTGGGTCCCAACAGCTGCGTGCAGCCGGTCAGCAGAGTTTGGGAAACCCTGGAGACAGGGGGGTCCTGCTTCACTGTCTCAAGGTCCTGCTTCACTGTCTTCAAGTGTCCAACCCCCAGCATGTCACCAGAGGTCCGGCACTCAGGGCAGCTGGGGTGGCATCAGTCATGTGCTGCTCGGCCCTGACACTCGCCCTCCGCTTTGCAAGAGAGAAGGGGCAGGTTGGAGCCCCTGCCCACACGTGGGGCAGTGGGCACAGCCAGTGACGTGCCTGCCGGGGCTGGGGCACTTGGGAGACCCTGCACGGTGTGGGTGAGGAGCTCACAACACGCACACGCAGCTGCTGGCGAGGGGCCCGGGAGCTGGCAGCCAGCCTGGGGGGGAAAGAGCAGAGAGAAACACCGAAACAGGCACAACCCAAGGGGGCCAGGCTGGGGAGGGGGCAGTCCTTGGCTGCCATGGCAGGAGGGCGGCAGGGAAGTCCATCGCTGCTCGGCCTGACCCAGCAGATGCCACTGGCAGTGCACCAGGGGTTTGCCACGTGTGGCTGCTCAAGTTTTGATCCAGACTTGGGAGTTTTGGGGACTGGGCTCATCAGCACACCAGCCCAGGGGCGAAGAGCCCTCTTGTGAGAAGGGAAGTATTTCTGAGGATTAACAACCCAGGTGGAGGCAGGAAGTTGGGAGGAAGGTTCAAAGATCAATTTTCATTCTGGCAGCAGGTTAAGAGTGGGGAATATGAATGCTGCCTCCGAGGTCTTGGATAGCCCAGTATATGAACTGATGATCTGGAAACAAAGATGAGCAATATACCCAACATTTTTAAAAGATGACTCAAAGCTATTAACTCTTGAGGAGATCAAAAAGGGCTGAGTAAAATGCAAATATGGCAAATGGGCAACACCACATATTTGCCAAGGATCAACTGAGTATGTGCAAAGTCAGAAGATGGAAAACAAATTGCACGTAAGAATTACAAAGCTCCAGATGTTCTTTAGCAACCCAAGAAAGAATATGGATATCACACAACCCCTGGCTCTGAGAGTAGCTGCAGGTTAAAAAAAAAAAAA
>VYZQ01247889.1:0-10595 GCA_013400655.1 Mystacornis crossleyi
AGGTGTTCCTGCCCATGACAGAGACGTTGAAACCAGATGGGCTTTAAGTTCCTTCCAGCCCAAGCCATCCTCTCATTCTAAATTACAGGAATATGGGCAAGAGTTCAGAGATCTTGGACTAGGAGCAGGGAAAGTTTGGGGAGGAGTATCACTAAACCTCCTGACTGATACTTATTGATCCATCCTTGGGGAATTACTTGTTGGTGAGTCTCCTGTTTTCAGGCAAAGCTTCGTGGATTCCTAGGGAAGAAGGCTTGGGTGATGGGAGACAGCATCTCCATGGTATTCTTGTGACATTCCCTTCTCCCTCAGCCTCCTGTTCTTCACTCTGCACCCGGGGACAGTCAGCTGCCTTTCTGTTGCTGGGCCACTGTGTGGGTGACCTTGCCTGTGACGAGCTGACACATGTGATGTTTACTGTGCAGATGACAAAGCAGGAATGGACAGGTCTGTCACATCCGTGGTCTCCACTGCACCCACGGCCGGCCGGCTGCTTCCGCCCAGGGAGCGTCTGCGCGAGAAAGCCTTCGAGTACTGCCAGCGCCTCATTGAGCAGAGCAACCGGCGTGAGTCTTGCCATGAGCCCTCCTGGCAGTCCTCTTGGTAGTGTTCTCCAAAATACTTCTGGTTCACTGCATGTTTGGGCTGGGATCTCACTCCCTGGAATCCACTGTTCGGCTCCTAGGGATAGGGCCTGCCGCAGCTGCTGAGGCAAGTCACTGACCAGCACTGAGCTGGGGTTTTGGGAGGGATTTGGAGGCAACAGCCAGGTTCTGTCTCCTTGATTTGTAGGGGAGGCTATGAAACTTGGTTCTCATTGGCCTGAAATCAGGATCAGTGCGTGTTTCTGCCGTCCCTGAAGTCGGGGTTAGTGCTCAAATTGACAGCTTCATACTCCTGTGTGGGCTTAACTTGGACTCATTTCTCCGGCAGGACCCCTGAAGAAAGATGATGGAGACCTGCAGAAAGCTGTAAGCACACAGAGGTGGGGCTGAAGCTCTGGGAGTTGTGGCTTCCACCACTCCAATCTTACTCTCTGCTCTCCTGCAGTGTCTCATAGAGGCAGTGACAATCATGGACATCATCTGCAAACAGGACTCCTCCTACGTGTGCCGTGCTGACTCCTTCCTGAAAATCCTGCACAGCAGGATCTGTGGGGATGCCACTTATGCCAGGGCACTGCTGCCCATTGCCCAGTTCTTCCTGAACCACAGTAAGTCTTCAGCTCCCACCCCGTCCTCCACAATCCAGTCTTGCCTCCTCCAGCACAGCCTTTTGTCCTGGCTGTTTGCTGCCTGCCAGAGTTGATAATCCCACCTCGCCTGTGCTCTGGTGTGGATGATCTCACCCCAGGAGACCCAGGAGTGGGGTGTCCCATGCTCTTTAGAGAAACATAACCCAGATCTCCCAAAGCCCCTGGAGCCCTGGCAGGGCTGCTGGGTGGGCTGTGCTCAGCAAGGTGCTGTGTCCTGCCAGGCAAACTGGAAGCTGTGGACTCAGATGCCATCTACAAACACCTCTTCAGTGATATCCCAGCTCAGCTTTTCCACAACCCATCGCTGGCCTTCGAATTTGTCCAGTTCTGCAAAGACAACAGCCAGCTCTTCACAGACTCCTCCAGCATATTCAGGCAGAGTTTCCCAAATCTCTTCAAGGTACAACGTGTTGGAGCAGCAAAGGGGAGAGCCTGCTTGACATTCCTTTCTGTGTCCTAGAACTTCCTTTGTGCACCCCAAAGCCCACCACGTGCCTCCATGGCAGTGCTAGGGAGAGCACGGGCAAGGACTGTTACAAAACAAGTGTGAGTTTGAAGGGGGGGAGGGTTCTGGGTGTGTTTAGCACTGCCAGGAGAGGAGAGTCTGGGTTGGCAGGACTGCAGAGGGCTGGGAAGCACAGTGAACACAGGACACAGCACTTTGTTTCTGGAAAAGTTTAGTTACTTGAGCTTGCCAGCCACTGAACCAGCTGCCAGAGGCCTGTGTTGAGCTTTGAACAGGCTCCTGGGTTTTGACCAAACCCTCAGACTTCTCTGGTTTTGCTTTTCAGAAGTGACTTTCCCTTCCCCGTTCCATCTGGTCACAGTGTGGTGTTGTCTGGGTGTGTGATGGAGTAGCAGGGATCGTGCAGCAGTTTGTTCTTGTTCTTTGCAGTTCCTGGCGTGGAACAGCCCACCCCTTATCTCTGAGTTTGTGGACCTTCTCCCGTTTCTGCTGGATGCAGGCACGGCCATTGAGATCTTCCATTTGCTGCTTGACCTGCCCTGTCTGACAGCAGCTCTGGACATCCAGCTGAGGTAATGCACCTTCCCTTCCTCCCACTTGTTAATCAGCATCTTGACACTGACCAGAGCCCAGTACACACTTCTGAGCCTCAGCTGTCACAGAGCGAGAGGCATCAGTGCGGTCAGGTTACCACAGGGCTGCACAGATGCCAGCCCAGTTTTCCTGGTAATGTGTTGCGCATGGGAAGACCAGCTCTCACATTTCAGTACTGGACTGTCTTTGGGGCTCAGGGAGCTGTTGCCATTCCCCTCTCCCTATCCAGCTCCAAATGGTTGCCACATGTTTGAGGTTGCCATGAGCTACCACCTCAGTACAGAGCTGCAGTACCAATTCTTCCTTCCTTGCTCTTAGCCCTATTTTTGGCTTTGTTCTCCTGGAGACACACAGAATTTTCTTCCTGAGATTCTAGGAACCGTGAGCTTCCAGGAAGATGGGGTAGACTGGAACTGGCTGTACCTCTGCTCTTGTCCTCCTGACATTACAGCTCTTTCTGCAGTGCTTAGAAAAGAGAGTCATCCTAGAGGCAGATGTTGGTGGGCTTGGATGACTTAGGGATACAGAGTGCCATTTTTCCCTTTCCCAGGCGTGACACAGAAGCAAGTCTGGAGCTATTGCCTGCATAAGGGGGGCCTGAGCTCATCAGGTTGGCTCTCTGGCTTCCAGAGAGCCTGGATTAGACCAGCTTGCTGTGCAGTGTTCAGGATGCCAGCTCTGCCCTGGCCCATTCTCACAGTGCAGCATGTTCTGTGTGTTCCCTGCTAGGGCAGTTGCTGTCCCTGCCTCCGAGAAGGCCGGCAGCGACCCAGCTGGGAAACCGGCCACGTGTCTGGAGGCCTTTCGCCATCCCCTCTACAAGAGCATGTTCCAGTATCTTCTCCGCACTAAGTCTGCTCCTGAGGATGCCCCGGAGAGGTAGGAGCCTGCCTGGAGTGTGGTTCAGCCATCCAGCTCTGGGAGGCAGCACTGGGATTACTGGGAAAGGCACAGCCGCTCTCAGCTGGCGTCAGGTGGATTTCTCTTCCTTGTGTCAGCTTTGCCAGCACTCAAAGCCCTTGTGGGGGATAGGGGAGGGCAGCTGGGAACAAACCTTCAACAATAACTCTTTTGCCCACAGTCTGGTTCCACTTCGGCAGCTGTTGGGATCCCTGGCTGGCAGCCCAAGGGTGGTGCAGTGTGCAGAGACTGTCCCTGTCTTACTGGAGCTCTTTTTTCGGGTGGTGGCAGAGGTAGGTCATTTTGGGTGGAGTTCGGCTCCCAGTTGTGCCATGGGGATCTCTTGTTATGTGAAGAGCAGTCGTAGCAGCAAAATTGTGAAGATGCTGCAGCTTTCAGAGAGGGTGCATGAGGGGAGGGTGGGATTGATACTGGCATGAGCCAGCACTGAACTGGCCATTTCATCCAGAGAAACAGAAAAGCTCTGTGGCGCAGTGTCAGGTTCACTCTGTGCTCTCAGTCAGCTGTGAAGGAGAGAGGTGAGAGCAGTGTGTGCCTGATGCCTTCTTTGTGTACTGCTCCCCTCATAGATCAGGCAGTTTCTCTGCCAGCTGTCTCACCTGGCGGGTTGGTTTGGGGTTTGACTGCTGGGAGTTGCTGGTACTGCTGAAACAAGGGCTGGCTTTCAGTTTGCAGATGGGTCTCTGATAAACCAGCTGGTGGTGCTGCTGCTGCAGAGGAGTGACCAGCTCTATGAGATCCAGTCATTTAAAGACGATGTGTACAGGTGAGATGGGACAGGAGGCACAGCCCAGCTCCCAGCCCTTCCTCCTGGCAGCCCAGGGCAGCCCAGGAGCCTTTTCAGTTGTGGCCCAGTCCCCGCTGTGACACATCTTTGAAGGGTGCACGACGGGGGCTGCACCTTCATCCCTGCTGGGAACATCCAGAGGGGACAGCCTTGTGCCAGTGGCTGCCAGCCCCTCCTGGCTTTGGGCATCACCACCTTGCCCTGGTCTGAGCTGTGCCCTTCTCTCTGCCCCAGGGTGCTGAGCTCACAGCTGGCGATGCTCTGCAGGCTGCGCCCTGCGCTCGTGGTGGAACTGTCCACGGAGATCCTGGAGTTCTCGGGAGCAGTCAGCAACATCCAGAGCAAGGAGGCCATCTTCACCCACGTGGTGAGCAGGGCTGCCTGCTGCTGCCACAGGATGCTGCAGCTGCACTTCGCTGCTCACCTTCCCTCTCCTCCTCTGTCCTAGCATTAGCTAACCTAATTTTCTATTCCCTAAAAGTTACTCAATTCCCTTTCCCTGTGCTCCCTGCTGCCCTGGCCTCAGGTGTGGGCTGTCGGCGAGTACCTGTCGGTGTCCTACGACAAGCGCTGCACGGTGGAGCAGATCACGCGCTTCTTCGAGACCCTCGAGGCCGTGCTCTTTGAGATCACCCAGCTCCGGCCACAGGCCAGCACCCCCAGCTGTGCCCCCCGTGCCATCAGTGTCCTCATGGCTACCTTGACCAAGCTGGCAGCCCGCAGCCAGGACTTGATCCCCAGGTGAGCACCCGCAAGGGGTTGAAACATGCAGACCTCATGGGTCCAAACGTGAGTTTGCTGGTGTTAATTAATAATTGAGTCTGGCAACTGATGGAACCTGACAAAGGACAGAGGTGAGCTGCAGAGGGGCACAGTTTGGGGGAGTGGGATTCATCTGCTAACTAATGCTCTGTCACCTGCACTAGTCTGTTGTTTACGTACTTAAGTTGTGACCTGGCTGGATGCAAAGGTCCTGCCAGCTGATATCCGTGTCCTTCTCTCCTGCAGAGTGTCCATGTTCCTGTCCAAGATGAGGACATTTGTGCAGAGCCCTGCTGTCACCTCTGTTTACTGCGAGGAGGACCTAGAGGAGATCCTTATTCGGGCAACTGAGCTCATGAACCTGCTGAAAATGCCCAGCGTGGCTCAGTTTGTGTTCACCCCACCTGTGGCCAGCACACGGTTTCAGAGGGACGTGAATGACTCCCTCCCTTTGGCCCTGAGGATGGTCACCCAGCTCCTGGAGCCAGCTCCAGGCTCCGTGCCAGTGTGAGGGCAGGAGGTTTCTGGAGTAACTCACTGGACACTGCTGACACTCAAGGCTGAGGCCCTGATCTTAACTGGAAAAGAGGAACAAATGATTGTGAATGTAACAGAAAACAGGAGTAAGGAGAGCTGAGGCTGCTCTTCTGGTCTGAGGCTGTTTGTATTTGTGTCCTAGTGCCTGTTGCTTTTTTATCTCCTAAGCTTATCTTTTCCCCTCCTGGTGAGTATGCACTGAAAATCCTGGTGGGTTTGTGTAAATATTGCAGAGAGTGAATGCGTGCATTAATACCCTGCCAGCACATCCTGTGCCTTTGGAGATGTACTTCTTCCCTCCCTTCCTCTGCCTTGTTTCCCCTCCCCTTTGCTCTCACTACACCTGCACGTGCTGCTTTTCTTGCCTCTCCTTGCAGCAGATGGAGCAAAGGCCTGTGTGAGCTGGAGCAAGCACGAGTGACTCCGTCACATCTGGGAGCCCTCACCGCTCTTCTCTCTCACCACTGGAGTGAACACGGAGAGATCCAGGAGACAGCTGCCACAGCAGGGCTTAGAGAGGTTTATTGATCCAGTTTATTGTTGACACAGAGCATTTCTTAACATCCACCGTGTCCAACAGGCGCCATGCTGTGCTTGGTATCTGCACCAGAGCTTTATACACGTCCGAGCTGTACAGTATTAACACACAGGGAAGTCAGTCCATCCCACTGCTCCTCCCGGGAGAAGCCAGCCCTCATGCACACTAGTAAATAGCAGGGTTTATTTACAGTCTGTTTCAATACCTGACTGCACTGTGAGCGACAACCAGCTCCGGGGCAGTTTTCCAGCTCCAGGGGTGCTCAGTGGGTTGCGCTGGTACTGCTGGAACGTGCCAGGATGCAGCCCCAGCACTGTCAAGTGCAAACCAAGCCTCCTCCCAAGCCCTGGCTCTGGGCAGAGGGGAGTAAGGAGTGCATGCAGTTTGCCCAGGGGCTTTAGGCAGCCCATTTCAAGTTCTATGGAGGATGACAGGCCAGCATACCTACTTGATTGAAAGTGAAGTGAATCCCCAGGAGCCCTGAGCCTTTGCTCGCCTGTCTGGTTGAGCTGAGTCAGCAGCAGGAGGATGCACTGCTCCTGGTCCCTGCTGGGGCAGCACCCCCGGCCAGGGCTGTGAGCGTGGCCCAGCAGAGCAGCAAGGCACTCGTGTCTCAGAGAAGGTGCCTGGTCCATCTTGCCTAGAAAAGCAGGCCAGGCTGCATTGAAATCCAGTAGTGGAGCGTTTCCCTTGCATGGAGTGTTTTGACATCTCCTCCTGCAACGTGCAAGACTAAGCTCAGGAACCAAAACTGCAGCAGTGAGGCGTAATTAGAGCCAACCCTGTTTTAGCATCACAATCCTCGGAACACTGTTGTGAGATGCCACGTGAGCATCTGATCTGCTGCCAGAGCCTGGACCGTGCAGGGTGTGATGGAGGGCTTTGCTGCAGGCTGTTTTGATAGGGTTCAGCTAAACTAGGTCTCAGTATCTGTCTATATGTGGAAATCAGGTCGGGTTTATCCCGTTAATGGTGCTAAAAGCAGAGGGAGGACTCGGCGGGCCAGCAGCTGGGTGTGTGGGGGCCCAGGCAGCCACACGATGGAGCTGAACCCTCGGCTGAGCTGACACCGTGCTCGGCAGCAGGTAGCAGAGCAGTTCCTGGGATATTCCAAACTGTCCTCTCAGAGGGAGTCTCTGCTGTCCATCATCACCTGTCGGCATTTCAGCAGCACACACTTGGGAGATGCTCCGAGCAGGGCACGAAGCTGGGTGGCCTTGCAATGGGCTGGCAAAGCTGCAGGGAGAGGACCTGGACATGGTGCCAAGCTGTCATTTGTCCACCTGAGCCGGTGGTAGTGCCGTGTGCTGCTGGGCTCACTCAGGTTCCTGGTGGCACCAATCCTCTGTGGGGACATTCTGCCATCAGTCCTGGGGGCCTTCAGCCGGGATCCTGGTGCCAGAGCCGGGCAGCAAATCTGCGGAGCAAGGGCAAGGGAGTCCTTCTCTGCAGGGAGCTCTCCCCGGGACCCACAGGAACTGCTGGTGGTGTCAGCCCTTTGCTGTAGCTGCTTCCCATCCCGAGGCAGGGCTGGAGCCCAGCGGCAGAAAGGCACCTGAGCTAGTAGTGTATGGCACCAGGGGAATTAACTCCTGGCGATGCATCCTGCGTGGAATCCCACTCCTGGGTGCTTGTGCTGCCTTCACCACCCCCAGAGCTGGGCACGCTTTTCCAGCCTGACGTGCCAGCACCTCAGGTGGCCACTGCCATAGTGAAGCCCCGGCCTGCCCCACGTGTTCGTCTTCAAAATCCGAAGGTATTTCAAGCCTTCTGCCTGCCAGCATGAAATATCACACAGGGCTGCCAGCCTAGAGGAACAGAAGAGCCTGCCTACAAGTCCCCGTGGTGGGAGCATCCCCTTCCCTCCCCCTGCCAGAGGGGACGAAGGAACAGGAAAGCTCCTGAGAAGGACAACACTGGATATAAGGTGAGGCTGGGCAATGGATCAGGAATGATGCTCCCAGCCAGTGCAGTGGGAGAAGCGTGCACCATCCTTGCGTGTCCTTTCATCTGCTGCAGTGCAGGGGCAAAGTGTCCAAAAGCACATCGAGGGCTGTTGTGGAGTCCTGGTCCTCCCTCTTGCACTCCAGGCTCCCTGAGCTCAGCCTTAACCAGAACTGTAGCCACAAGCTGCTTGCAGAAGGATCCTTGTACCACAGGGACTAAGAGGAAGAGGAGCTGGAACTGATTTTTTTGGCTATTTCAATGTCCGACTTGGCAACCAGAAACCGCAGCTTCTTCCCTCCGGAGCGGATGAGGTCCACGGCACTGCAGGGAGCAGCAACAGGGAGAGAGGTGAGTTCTGGCTCCCTCAGGCTGGCAGCCCCTCAGGACCCTGCCAAGTCATGGATATTCACAAAACACACCCCCTTGGCCAATCACCCACCCCTCTGCCCTGTGCCTGCTCAGGGTTACAAGCAGGGGCTGTTTCTCTCCTGCCCGTAGCTTTGTGGAGGGCTTGGCCTCCAGGTTAGTGGTGCCAGGACAAGGGCAAACAAGCCCAAAGCTGCTCTGTGCTATGGGCACCTGGGCTTTACCTCTGAGCTGCCCCATCCCACCACCTTCGAGAGGAAATCTGGAGTGGGATGAGGCTGGAGCAACTCTGCATTGCTGAGACGCACCTCTGGGGCTCTCATTTATTTCCCATATATGCTCCCCAGTTGTTGCTCCATAATCCCTCTTCCAAACCCATGGCCTTTCCCCCTCTCTGGTGTCCTGTGCAGGTCACTCCTCTCCCTGCAGCTTGCTCATACTGCAGCATCCTCAGGACTGCAGCGCTGGCAACTCGTGCAGCAAAACAGCTGGAAACCTGGACCTGACAGTAACTCCCCCAGTGCTGGTACCGCCCCAGGCCCTCTGGCGAGGTGAGACTCACCTCTGGTAGTCTGCCCCGATGAGGCTGGTGCCGTTGACAGCCAGGATGCGGTCCCCGATGGAGAGCCTGCCGTCGGCAGCCGCGGGGCTGTCCTCGATCAGGGTGCGGATGTAGATCCCCGGGGAGCAGAGAGGGGTGTGCTGTGGGCAGGGAAAGGAGGTGAGCAGAAAAAGGGACACAAAGATTTGTGGTCCCAAAGGGCTGAGCTCCCCAGGCAGGGTAACTCTCCCCCAGGGCTCACAACCAAGCCCGATGGCAAGTGGGACCTTGGAGATGCTTGGGAACATTTTGGGGATGGTGCTAACAGTAACAGGAAGGAAATGCGATCATTTCATTTTATATCAGTTTATACACAGAAAGGAGAGGTGGGGGCAATCTGCTCTTGTTCAACTTAATTAAAAGTAAAGCATCATTAACCTGCAGCCATGTTGGGATGGGAGCTCTGCTCACACTGTCCCAGGGCTCGGTGATGCTGTATTTCCTAATGACCAACGGCATAGCTTTGAAAGGCCATTTAGAAAAATTATCCACCCCATAATGCCAGATTCCTCCTTATGCAAAGGAGGAGCTGTTTTGACACTCTGTGAGCCTCCCTGCTCCTCTCCGCTTCCCCTGCCACCGCTGAAGGGTGGAGGAAAGACCTCGGCTGAGTCATTTTCCTTCCACAAGAGAGCTAAGCCTGTTTGCTCTCTCCAACTGCAGGGCAGCTGTGGACTTTGCACGCACGGCACAGTGACCTACGAGTAGAGATCCACCGAGAGATCCCTCTCTGTCTCCTTGTCCCCGGGAGAAGCAGCCTAGCTCCCATGGGAAGCCACCAGCTTCTTTGCTGGCTTTTCCTGGGGTATAAACCACGTCCCACATGTCCCACCCCAGCAGTGCGAGGGGCACGAGCCGAGAACTCACCACGCCATCGATCAGCCCCATCCCCAGCCCGATGGGTCCCCTCTCCAGCTCGACCACGAAGACGTAGCAGAAGTCGTCGGTGGCAGAGCTGCGGCTGGAAGACTCCGGCGTGGGGTAGTCATAGGGTGTCGGCGAGCAGCCTGGCAGCGGAGAGAGCGGCTTACGGCTCTGGCACCGCCCAAACCCAGCCTCACAGCCCCGGGGCAGCGCCAGCACTCGGTACCTTCGGGGGTGCTGCCTTTGGTGCCGTTCATCCCGTTCCTGCGGGGGTCCTGCAGCCCTTTGCCGGTGCCCTGCGGTGACTCCGGGCTCCCGGAGTCGAAGTTCAGGGGGGTGGTGGGTGGTGTCAGCAGGCAGGAGGAGTCCGTGGGCGCCGTGCCGGCCTTGGGGACCGGACTCCTGCCCAGCTGCAGCTGCTTGAGCTTCTCCTGGAGCTGGGGCTCGCCGGCGGGGGGCTCGCAGGGGCAGGCATTGGTGGCCAGGCAGAGCTGGGGGTTCCCCTCCGGCTCGGCACAGCCTCCCAGGGAGCAGTAATCCTCCTGGGCAGTGCTGCTCCCCAGGGTACCAGTCGGGCCCTCGCTCACCTCCAGCACCTCTGGTGTCGTGCATGCCTCTTTCTTAAGAAGGAAGAAAATGCTGTGGGACCCCCTGCGTGTGCTTTTCACTCCCTACCTGTACCCCACCACACCGTGGCTTTCCCGGCTGCCAGATCCACCCAAAGCCTTGGCAATTCAGATGCTGCCAGGCTTGTCCTGGTTTCCCAGCACAGCTCCCACACCCCGGTTTGGTGGCCAGGGCCATGCTGGGGATGTTTACAGCCAGCCAGGAGGAGACTCCTGGTCATGTCCCCGCTGGGGGATCCCATTGGAAGGGAACACTGGGCTAGCACAGCTCCTCCTGAGCCACGAGGGCTGGGCAGTGTGGCCTCAGGGTGACAGCAGGAGGCAGCTGTGC
>VYZQ01247890.1:0-10711 GCA_013400655.1 Mystacornis crossleyi
TGAAATATTCCCTGTTTCCTTGCCCAAGTCTGTAGTTTCCTTCTGGCTCTGAGGCTCTGGGCCATATTGCACATTTGAATTTAAAAGCAGACTTGTGCTTGTTATTTATTTATTTATTCTAGAATTGTTATTTTCTTTAAAATCGGGGTCCTTTTTTGCTGCAGCTCTGTGGTTCCTCTTGGAGCAATGACTGAGGGACCTGGATGCCGAGGGCTGAGGACAGGAGTCAGAGGTTTGTCCCTGGTTGTGTGAGGTGTCCTTGGGGATGTCTGGAGCTGGCAGGAGGAGAGTGGTGGAGGGGAGAGCCTGGGAGCCTGGTTCTGGCTCCCAGCCCTGAAAAGGGAGATGCAGAGTTAAGGCGATAGCTGGGGGTGCTAATGGGCACCCCTCTTCCCCTCCCTGCTGTAGGATTTGCCATCTGCTGTGTGAGAAGCGGCATTTGCTCGCTTCAGGGATGTCACACTGGGGATGACACATCCCTTCTCAGCATTGCTGGGCTGTCCTGGCTGGGCTGCACTCTGCCCATGCCCACCGAGCCTCGTGTGCCCCAGGGCTGGGCTGCAGCAGTGTGGGGCTGGGCCCTGAGGGCGGCCTTGTGGTTTGTCACTGTTTTATCTCACTCCCTGGAAAGCCGGGAGGTCGGTCCCTGGGACTGGGGCACAGGATGCCCAAGCCCCAGTGGTCATTGCACGGGCTCTTGGACACCTGCTGGGAGCCGAGTGTGGCAGGCAGGGACCAGCGTCACCCCTGCTCTGGGGATGGGAGCAGTGCCGCAGAGCAGCTTTGGAGGACAGTGCTGGCGGGGCAGGTGGGAGGAAAGGGTGGAGTGAGGCAGGAGGGAACAAGGATAGCTAGGAGAGGAAGGAGAGGGGAGGAGGTGGGACAGGCGAAGGAGAAGCTGCGCAGAGAGGAGGACACTGAGGAAGGAGGGGTACAAAGGGAGGAGAGAGCCCCGCTGCAGGAGCAGCCGCACGCCCATCTCCCGTCCAGCTGCTAACGAGGATTAATCGCCTGTTCCGGGCTCCCGTGCGGGGCTGCAGCCGCTGCCGCCCGCCCTCCGGTGCGGGTCCCCAGTGACTCCGTGGGTAATTTATGGCTACATCGGGCAGGCAGCTGTTCGCAGGTTGGCAGCAGCGCCGCTGGTACCCTGTGCCTGGTTTGAGGCTCTAAATAACCTCATCGGCTCTGCAAACCATCCTGGCCAGGCTACCCAGCCAAGCTGCAGGGAGGAGAGGGTGGGAGTCAGAAATCACTGGTCCATCCCCACAGGCGTCAGGGTCCCCAGGCCAGGGGAGCAGATGGCTGCAGCCAGCTCGTGGCAGTCTTGTCACAATGGGGTCCCTTAAATACCGATACCACAATTAATTGGGATTCACTGATCGCTGCTGAATCTCGCTGCCTCGCTGCACATGGGGCAGGCGAGTGCCGGCAGCCGGTGCGTTGCCCAGCGGAGGCTGGAAGCGCTGCTGGCATCTCTCTCCGTGCCCTGGGATATGTGAGGAGACATATGCTTCCCCAATCTGCTCGAGCCTGGGTGCATTTTGACCATTCCCTGCAAATGGCCTCAGAGGGTTTTAGCGCGGAAAGGAGGTGCCAGGGACACTGAGGCAGTGAGACGGTGGCTGCCCCACAGCCCCTGTAATGTCTCGATGGAAAAGGCTGGAAGGGGCAGGAATAATTCGGGGCTGCAAGCAGAGATGCAGGGCCATGTGCTGGATATTTTGGGGATGCTGGCTCCTCTAGAGGTGGATCTCCATCCTAGGGTGATCCAAGTCACTCTGAACCTAGGCCAGCACAGCCAGAACTATAACCCAATCTATAATCCTTTGCCTTCAAGGATTTAGTGTCTCTTAAGCCTTGTCATGGCTCAAAACAACTGGAAAAGCAAAGCAAATCTTGCAACCACCTCCCCAGAGTCCCGTGGCGGCTCTGATCATGCGCTACCAGCATCAGCTCACAGGTTTGCAAGTCAGGAGGATGTGACCTGACCTGGTGCCTCATCACTTCCCCAGGCGAGGTGGCCACTGGGGCACAGGGGAGCACAAGGGTTCCCCCAGCAGCACCTGGGGCAAGCCAGGGGGCCGTGCTGGCTGCTGGCCTTGGCCATTGGCACTCCTGGGGAGCACCTCACACGCAGCCTGCCCTGGGGCTGGCTGCCACGGCTCTGTACTCCAGCACCTTTGACAGAGGTGATGTGTTTCTGGTGTGCTGTTTCCCACAAGCAGTGGTTTGCTTTCCAAGGGGTTGCCTTGTGTTCCTGGGTTTGCTTCCCCGTTTGCCACATGCAGCAACACGTGCTCTTCCCTGCTCTGCTCCTCAGGTGCTCCAGCCATCAGACAAGTCCCTGACACATGGGCTGAGGTTTATGGGGAGGGCAGGAGCCCAAAGGATGGGGAAGAGGCATCTAGGGGTCCTGCCAGGGTTGAGGGAGAGCCCACGGAGAGCAGGGGGGTTGGGAGGTGCCAGTAAAGCCCCTGCCAAGGACTAGGGAGGTACAGGGGCTCTGGAGATGGTTTGTGCCTGCAGGATAGGTGTTTCCTTGCTAATGGAGTGGGGTCCTATAGCCTGGAGCCCAGTGGGATTGCAGCAGGCACAGTGTTGTGCTGCGGTTTATTATGAGCCAGTTAATAACTCTGGACTGGATGGTTCGTTAAAGGAGTTAATTTACCCTGGGCTGTTCTCTAATGTGGGCTACAAGGCTCAGCTGTGGCCGTGTCAGGCTGAGCCTCTGCTGCCTCACTGCCCCAAGACCTTGCCCTTCAGCCTCACTCCCAGCAGCAAGGCCTGTGGGGTGAGGAGGTGCCAGCAAGGATGGGCTGGGGTCCCCACAGGGTTTCTGCTGGCGTCCCCTTCTTTGTGCCCCCCAAGCCCTGGGTGGGATGTGCAGCACCCCCTCCCCACCTGCGTGTCCCCCTTCTTGCAACGAGGCACCAGCAAAGCCCTGTGGCCGGGCTCAGGGCCTGCCCTCCCTGGTCACCCCCAGGTGGCTGAGCTTCCTCGTGACATCGCATTGGGAACTGGCTTTAGGAATACATATTGACATTAAAAAAGGCCCCTTTGTACCTATTAATTGAAGTCATTAAATTTAATGGGATGGTTATTGCACGTTAAATAAATACTGGCTAATTATGAAAAACATATTTGCCAAGGTTTAACTATAGAAAAGATGCCTCAATTACATGGTTATTAAACCTCAAAAAATATACACTTTTAATAATGAAGTGACATTTAAAAACATACATTAACTGTCTTATTAAATGTTGATTCTTTTCATATTTGAGGACTTTAATTTAGAGCGTTTTCCCTGGCACTAACTATATGATGCATCATTAGCTGTCTTTCACTCATCATTTTGTACACTTTTTTAATAAATAAGCTGAAGTGTTTGTACTTCCTTTTGTTTTACCAGCTTCCATTTCTCTCTTCAGGCAACAGGGATGTGCCAGGGGAGTGTGCAGGCAGAGCAGGAACTTCCAGGCAGCTTCTTCAAATTCTTCAAATTACTAAATCCTTCCTAAGGATGGTAAACCCCTTTCTAAATCTCTCATCCCAAAATAGGCAGGCAGCCAAGCTCTCCAGGATTTTTGACACATCCTTACGGAAAGGACCACTCTGCCTCACTCTTGGCCTTCCAGATCGAATTGGTTCGTAAGAAGTACCCAGGAGATGGAGAGCAGGGTAAGAGCAGAAGCCCAAGGCTGCTGTGGAAGCACCATCCTGGTACGGCAGAGGGAAGCTTATTTCTGTTTCTGCCCCCAAACCATGGCACTAATCCTTGGAGAAGTCAGTACTTTGGGATGCGGGCATCCCTCCCAGGTGTGGGGCATCCCCAGGTGCTTCGGCACCCAGCCCTGCTGCTCACAGGGATTCCTCTGTGGCTGGAGGGGCAGGGAGCAGGGGCCGGGCTGTGGGAATGGCGTGGAGCAGCACAACCCAGGGCGTGCAGGCACCTTCCTTAATGCATTTATCGATTGCAGCATACACGTCAGGATGTAATTTAGAAATCACTCTCCTAGAATCAATTAAAGACCTTACTGGCAACATAGGCACCTCTTCTAGTTAAAGCCTTCACACTTCCCTCAAATGCACACTCCACCATTCCTGCTCAGCTTTTGGGGAGTTCTTGTCTCCCTCCCAGTCATCTGGGAGTGTGGGTTTTGGGATCACCCTCTGGCAGACCTGCTGCTTTTCTGAGAACTGGTGTTGCCTCAGCTGCCTCCCAAACCGGCCATCAGTTATGGGCTGTCAGGGAGCCAAGACCTCTCATCTTCCGGACACATTCTTAATGTTCCCTGTGTCCGCAGCGAGGTGAGTAATCTGTGCTCAGGAGGCCCGGTGGGCAGCACAGAGGCACTTAAATTAATTATGGAGGAGTTAAGTCCCCGGGGGGCTCCCGGGGGAGTGGGGCTCAGGCTGGACTCGGGGGCAGTGGGCCGTGCTGACTGCTTTGGGCAGGGGCTGGAAGGTCCCTCGCCCGCCCTGCGGCTGCTCCGTCCCTGTGAGGAGCTGCCCCAGTGTTCGACCACAGCTGGGGTCGGGAGGAGGGGGCTCCTTAAAGGCAGCAAGTGGGGCTGGCATTGTGAGCAAGGGGATGTGGCACATCTTCTGGCTTCCAGGCCAAGTGAGTATGGCCACGGTGGGACAGTGACGTGCCAGCTGGTCCGTGCTGGCTCCTGAGGGCTGGATGTGACGCCTGTACCCCATGATGGCTTTTTCTGGGGCACAGCCAGGGCTGCCTGGTACATTGGGGATGGTGTTGGTGGTAAATGGTCCCCAAACCCATCAGCTCATCCATTTCCCTTCCCTGCTATTGTGCCATTTATTGCTGGCAGGGAGAGTGGAGTGCAACTCCCAGGCGAGTGGGACCAGCTGACGGCCGCAGGTCTCCTAACACAGAGAGGCATCAAGGTGGGAATGGCTGAACCTGCATGAGTCCAGCTGCTGGTGCAGGTCCAGCAGGCCCACGAGGGTACAGGTTCAGCAAAGCAGAGTCTGGACTTGTTTGTTTGGGTGGAGAACCTGAGATTCCAAAACGTATCTCGGGTAGTGGGGTGATACAATCGTTACTCAGAATTCCTGTGCTGCGAGATAGGGGGCAGTCAGAGTGGGCTGCTGTGGGAAGCATCAGGCTTTGTATTCTGGTTTTGGCTTCGTTAACATTATGGGGTTTGTTCACAAAATGGAACTGAAAAATCCTTTTACAATGGTAATCTCTCTTCCAAGATGTAGACCTTTGACCAGGTCTAAAAGAATTTCCCTTTTGTCCTTTTCCCCCCTTTTCTTACTGTGGTGATCAACTTTCATCAAAACAATTGGAGATTGGGTTTCAATTCTGTAAAAAGCACTTTAGCTGATAATAATTTTTCCATTTAAGGCTGGAATTTGGGTCTTCTCTTTGCACCCTCTCTCCTACCAACTATTACGGGCGCACTGATTGAAGTCAGAGCCGGAGTGGAACATCCCTGCCCTATCCCAGCACCATTATGCTCACTGTGGTGATGCCAGGACTTCTCTGGCAGTGGCATGAGGAACAAACCCAGCTCAGCTCTTCCCCTGGCTGCCTTGTGGGTACCTGGCTCTCCCGTTCCTCCCACCCCAGAAAGAGAAGAAACACAGTGACTTACAGACCCATGTCAGGAGGATTCATGGCCAGGAAGCTCAAGCCAAGAGGCCACAGGTGCCCTCAGTCTGCAGTGTCCTGCTGCCCTGGGTCGAGGCTTGTGGCGCTTGGTATTTCACAGGCCTGAAATTCTCTTCCTCACTGAGGTTTGTGATGCTCCTCAAGGGATCTCTGTGCTGCAATATAACATCCCTGTATAGGGAAATTGTCTTAAGTAATGGTTTCTGCAGATTTTTTTAAGGTATATTTATCCTATCTTTTATTGGAATAGAACTAAAGCAAAATTAGAAACTAAAATAACTTTAATTACGAACTTCATGATTCGGTATGTTGTAAATCTTTCAGCATAATATTGTGCCATAAAAATGCTATTTTGTGATAATTATTATTATTATAATTAATGTTCCGTAATTGCTGATGTCGCAGGCGTGTGTTATCTCCCAGGTTTTCCTGCAGTGTCTCTGGAGGAGCTGTTCCACAGGAGGGGGATGTGGAGGATCCAGGCGGGTGCCCGGTGGGTGCTGGCTGTGTGCAGACGGGTGGGTGTCCCTGTGCCCGAGCGATGCTGCCAGCTTATGCCACCCTGTGGATTGCTCTCAGTGCTTCCCAGACAAGGAGGATGATACAAGCTGTGGATAATGCCTCTGCCCCAGGCTGCCCACAAGCTCCCTCCGACAGGGAGATGGGCTGAGTGTGGTTTGATGGCTCTGCCTTTGGTCTGATGAGAGCACTGCTGTCTGGTGAGAGCACCCGTCTGTCCCTGCAGGGGTGGGTGCAGATACTTGTGAGCAGGAGATGCACGGTGTGAGCCAGGGGAATGTGTGATGGAGAACTCAGACTGGCCAGAGGGAGATGGGCGGAAGGCAGTGGGATGGAAAAGTGATGGGATGGATGCGGTGGCCAGACCAGGGCTTAGCAGTTCTCCTTAGCATCCTTCATCAGCTCTGAGGATGCTGCTGGGGTCTGGGAGGCAGCGGCAGAGAGTGGGTCTTTGGGCCCAGGTGCAAGGGAGGAGCAGGAGCATGGGGATGGAAAATGCCTGGTGCCAAGCACGTGAATTTTTCATGTGACCCAGAGGCGTCACTTGTAACAGCATGGGGCTGCCCAGGACCAGCTGAGAGAGGAAAGGCATGAAAATAGCCACTGAACCACCTGCTTCACACGGGTGAGTGTATATGGGATGAAGCTGAAACCAGGATACATTTTTAATGACTCAGGCAGGGCTGGGTTTCTTTAAATAAGACTAGACAATGAATATGTGCTCCTAAAGCTGTGTAGTGCACCACGAATGCATTATTTACAGCAGCTTCTTCCTTGTCCATTTTAATTTTACATGGGTACTGGAGAAAGGGAAGGGACTCCTTGGTGTCTCACGGCCACCCACTTGTTCCATGTGACAGAGGTGAATGTTCGAGCCGCCAAAGGATTTGGTGTTGATCTTTCCACTGACTTGAGTCATGGGGAAAATAGCCATCCTAGGAATGGAGCCTGGCACCTGGGAGCGGAGGCAGCTATGGCCTGAAGTTTCATCTGACTGATGCATCATCCGGTCTTGATTGTGCCATTTTCTGCCTTCTTCCCATGGATGAAATGCAGGGGGGATGTTCTTAGGCCACTGCAGCCTCCCCTTGTCCCTACATATGCTGAGCACTGATTCTCTGCTGCTGGTACTGGTGGAGGACCAGAAAGCCTTTGGGAACTGGACAGTGACACATGATCCTAAGAGTGAGGGAGGAGGTGAATCTGCTCCATGAAAATGGTCCTCAGCTGACCCTGGCAAGGGAGGATATGGAGCAGGTGGGAATAAACAGCTGTACAGCCGCACGGCACGGGTGGAGGAGTGCTCCAAAGGACACAAAGTTTCCCCGTGTCTCTTCTCCTGGCTGTTCCCTGTGGGATGGGTGTCCCTGCACCGTGTGGCAGTGGTGCCACGTCCATGGTAGTGCATCTTGGAGACTGGGCGGACCTGGGAACCGGGCAGTGACTTTTTTCCTACCTTCAACGTCGCCCTGACTCCAAGTCTGTGCTTGATGCACCCTGTGCAGGGGCGTCGGACTGCCAGGGGAAGCACAAAAGGGTTCCTGCACTCCCGAGCGGCTGCAAAGGTGGGATCAAAGTCTAGGAGCTGACGGACACGAGGCTGCTTTCCCCAGCATTGCCAGGCCTGGGAGGGTTGAGATGGCAGCTTGATGGCTTGGAAAATAGGCTGAGATGAAGGAATATCAATACGGAGAGCGAGCTGTTCCTGCCGAACAGCCCCGGGGCAGCTAACGTGAAATGCTGGTTGTCTCGGAGGAGTTGACAGGTGTCTGCATCAGGCATCCTGCTAATTAAGCACCGTCATGAGTCACAGGGCTGAGGGATGAAGGAGCTGGGAAGGAGCTCAGCCGGAGCAGGTATGGCCAGAGGGGATCTCTGCAGGACCTCCCTGCCCGCCGGGGATGGACTGGTGCATGCATGATTTGCCGGCTGGCGGATACACAGTCATGGGGTGGGCGGGTCTTTTGGGAGCTGGGGATCAGCTTTGAGAAGAACAGAGTGAGCCGTCCCACTGGATGTCTGTCCTCCCCCACTGTGGCTATGTGTCCTTCCCTGGCTCCCATGTGCTGGCACTGATGTCCAGACCAATCTCCGGTCACAGACCTGGCAGGGTCGCCCAGAGCATCTCCCACACCCACAGCTCCCAGCACACATCCCATCAAACCTCTTCCCAGATCAAGGTGTGCATCGCTGCCAGTGTGACAGGCTGAGGAAATGAGGATATTCCCAGACTCGTCTCACCCCTGCTCCCCTTCAAGAAGATTCTCTTCTTACTGAAATGAGCAGTGGTGCTGCCAGCCCACCGAGGCCTCTGCTGAAAATTCCCAGGAACATGAGCATGGTGGGGTGGAGGAAGGGGCTGTTTGCCTCTTTGTGGGCCCTGCTGGTCCGGAGGGGCCGGTAGCAGCAGGCACAGGGTAAAAGCCATTCTGGCAGACAGCAAAGTGCCTTCCTTTCTGGGCAGAACTGGGAGTGAAGGAATGCTGCCACCCTGGTGGCAGCCCCTGTGCCACCCCATGTCCCTTCCCTGTGAGCCTCTCCAGCACCTTTTGCCACTGTCCTTCGTGCCTCTGCAGCTGTGATACGCTGAAAAATGGCTCTGTTCATTACCCATTTTAATTCCACCCTGGATCCCCTGAGCTCCGCAGACACAGTTTGTTATCCTGGCTGTCAAGAAGCTTAAAGAGCTGCTGATGCCTCCTGGAAAACTTTGACAAACCCTCTGGTCAGAACCCAGTGCTGCTCCCCAGCCTGGCTGCTCAGCCTTTCTGCTCCCGAGGCTGGATTAGCAAAGATGTCTGTGAGGATGGGAGGAGGGAAAAAACCCCATTGCTGCCATCTGGGCAGAGCAGATCCCTCTTGCTGCCCATGCCTGTCAGGGGGATAACTTGGGACCGTCTGGGCAGAGCAGAGCTACAGCATTTGGCTGTGAAGGTCCCCAAAGCCCACATTTGAATTCCAGACTGTTTTCTGGGCCAGTCAGATTTCACAGCCCAAGGCCACTGGGTTTCTCTCATCCGTGTATGTTTAGTGCAGGGGGTTTAAAGTGGGGTTGCAGGTTCTGGGGGGTTCATTTTCTGAAAATTTTTCCACCTGTGGGTGATAACCAAGGGAGGTGACATGGGCTTGACTCCTGCGCTGTGCAGAACTCTGCCTTTTAGCAGAGTTTTTTAGCAATCAGAAATTGCCAGGAGTTGAAAAATGGTGAATTCTTCTGATTATTTTTGGTCCCTCACCACTCAGACTGGGAGAGCAGAGTAGAAGAGCCTCCCCATCTCTTCTGGCTCTCTCCAGTGACCTAATCCTCTCCCAGTTAGTTTCCGGTTTTGACAAAGTAGTTATTAGGCTGCTTTTAGAGAGCAGGATGCCCCTCAGTGTCTCTGGTAACATAGGCAAAGTGCCCCAGCATCTCAAGAACAGTTCGTCTCTCAGTGTAATTTTGGGCGACACTGGGTGAGAAGCGCCGAGTCAGCATTTAGCGCAATGAGAGGGAGCCGGGTGAGCCCCTCGCCCCTCACGGCTGGGATTTGGGTCCAGCTGCCTCCGGAGCCATCCTCTGCCTCCAGCCCTTCCTCCCAGCACCCTGCGGAGCGCGGAGCTCGGGAGCGCTTTTGAGGTGCCACTCAAGCCGCTGTCCTCGGGGCAGGACCAGGCTGTCAGCCCGCGGGGCTGGCGGGGAGGGCGTGAGGATGCGCAGGGAGGCTGGGGATGAACAGAACAACCGAAGCCCCATGGGAGGCAGGATAAAAGGCCAAGCTTCCTGAGATAACGAGGGTCTCTCTGCGGGGGTGAGGTGCCCAGACATGGGGGGAAGCCATGTGAGTGACAAGCGTGTCCCGGGGCCCGCTGGGCACGGTGTCGAATGAGCCATCGGACCGGCCGTGGGAGCTCTGCGGGTCACTGCGAGCCTGAGGCTGTTTCCCACCCAACACAAACCCGGAATCTCTCCTGCCAGCTCCCTCCTGATCCTGTGCTGGGCCCTGCCATGGGGGGTTCTTGGATTTACTTTCTGTCTTCCTTTATTCCTTTCTCTGAGGGTTGGACCCTCCTTGGTGAATCAGGAGGGGTCTGGTGGTGCACTCTCAGCCAGGTGCCCGTTCTTTTCTCAGCTGCACCACCTTGGTTCCCCTTGTCACTGGATGTATGTGGACGAATCCATCTTCCAGCAAAAATAAATCGCTCCAGTTTCCTCTCCCAGGGGCACACGGGAATGGTAGTACTGCCCCAGGGGTCGATGCTGCTGCGTCACTCAGTCCTGCTCTGGGGAGGAAGAATTCATCCCTCTGTTTTTGCCTCTGCGGCAGGAGATGGTAGCCGTGGGACCAAGGTGCCTAGGCACCAGACCTGGGAGAAAGTGGATTTAAAAGCAGTGGTGGGAGATTGCCTGAATCTCTCTCCCTTCTTTTTTATTCATTTAAGAGGTTTCGCTGTCTCGGTAACTCCCCTGAGAGACAGGAGCAGCAGCCTCTTTGGATGTGAATACCTGACAAGTTTTTAATGTGAAAGGAATTCACTAAATTTAGTCTCTTAGAGGAAGGAAAAAAAAAAAAA
>VYZQ01247891.1:0-10904 GCA_013400655.1 Mystacornis crossleyi
GAAGTGCTGCTGGCTCTCCTGTCATCCATCCTCCCCTGAGCCACACCAGTGGCTGGTTCTGTGTAAATCCTGTCCAGTCTGGTCTGCAGAGGGCTTTGTGCTCCTGACTAGAAGCATTTGGATGACATTTCCCCTGGACACTGTGTTATCTTTGATGGCCTCATGTACATTTGTTTTTTCTGCTGGTCACTGACACCTTTTGATAGAATGTTTCTCTCTGGGTCATAACCAGCGGGTGGTTTGGCAGGGAGCCTTTTACCTGTCATATGCGCATCTCGTGCTGTTCTTCACCGTTGTGTCATTTTTATCACCAATTAGCCAGAGGAATTTGGAGTAAGTCCTCAGACGGATGTTCTTCCACTGCTTTTGGGGAACATAGCTACACCCAGCATTGAAGTCGCCCATGAAGATGAAATTCTGGAAGGTAGAAGAGTTTCCAAATGTAATCATGAGGATGGATTTTCAAAAGAATGAGGATTTTTATGGTCCATGGATGCAGTGGGCCTTCTCCTTTCTGCTGGGAACACCAGGGCATGCTGATAATAATTTTATTAGGTGATCAGGTTTACTGTATAAAATGTGGAGAACTCAATGAAAATACACCAAAGAGATACTCAAAACCTGGGGCTCATTATCAATGGGTTTAAGGTTTTCAGCCCTGAATAGCAAACAACATGGCCAGTGACTCAGTACCAAAGCCCAATTAGTGACACAAATGTGGCAACCAACCTCGGTTTTCCAGCGCTGTTTGACATCTAAGTACACATCATAGAGCTCATCAATCTCCCGCACTGCTGTGTCTGGTGTGGTGTGCAGAGGGATAATAGCAAACTCACCGACAGCTTCAAAACAGGGCAGAAGAACAGGAAAAATGTAATGGTTAAACAGAGAATGAGTCACAAAGAAACAGAGACCGACTTGTAAGGAGAGGGGTTTTCTGAGGAGGAAACAGCTTCTGCTGTGACAGTGGACCAGGGTGATCTCTGTGGTTGCAGTGTCCCCTTCCAGGAGCTCAGCTGGGCCTGAGCTGTGCCAGTGCAGGCAAACCCTGACCCACACAGAAACTGCTCCCAGGCTATGCCAGCAGCACGGAATGCATCCACCGACGACTGCCCATGGCAGCAGCAGAGGCTTTCCCAGCAGGGCATGTGCAGGGCTGAGGGCTTTCCCAGAGGCAGCGGCCCCGAAGGGAAAATGCTGCTCTTGGAAGGAAGAGCAGTGTGGGGTCCGGCTGCAGCCCCTCGAGCCTGCCCTCCGACGTGCTCGGCTCCAGCCAGGGCTGCCGGGCTGACCCACAGGGGCACCGTGACTTGTTTCTGAAACACCTCACCGGTTTTGGGAGACTGCCACCAGATGGCGAAGGGCTCTCTGGAGAAGACATCCTCGTCCCCAGGCTGGGTGTCAGGGTACTGGTAGGTTTGTTTCACCGATACCTGATTTTGCCTGCAGCAGAATGAACAGGATGGGGGACGTCACAGTCGTGGCTCGCTGGGCCATGTCTGTCTCTGACTCCATGCTCTGACTTGGGCCCCAGGCCACAGTCTGGGATGGATACAGCCAGGCCGGTGGCTGCGCTGGGATGATCCCCACACCCAGGCACAGCACAACCCGCCCGCGCAGCCTGCACCTCTCCGGCTCCCTCAGAGCAAAGCCACCCCCCTGTCCAGCCCATCTCCAGGGGGCTGTGCCCCGGGGGGCAGGTGGAGGGGCTGCTTGTTGGCAAAGGGGGCTCACCCACCTGTAGACGAAGACATACTGCTCCTTGTAGCTGTTCCTTCCCAGCCTCTCGCTGGCCACGCACCCGTACTCCTCCTTCGGCCCCGTCCGCTGGCTGCAAGGAAAGTGGTGTTCCTGCGTTTATTTCTGCACTCACAAGGGACTGAGAGGGAGATAATTTTGCCTGTGCCCAAGGGTCTGGGTGTTGCCTGCCTGACCTCAGAGGCAGGTGGGTACGGACACTCAACCCTGCTCAGGAGATGGACCCCTGCTCCATCACTGGCTCTTCACTCCACCCTCTCCCTGCTCATTGCAGCCTCTGTCTCTCCTTCAGCTGGGTCTCATGTCCAGCCAGCCGAACGCTGCTGTTCCCTCTGGACTGTCATTCCAGGCAGGCAATACCTAATCTAAAGCAGTTCCGAGCCCTGCAGGACGATGATTGTCCTGCGGCAGCCTGATGCCAGCCTGGTGAGGGCATTTCCTCTTCCTTTTTTTCTCCTTCGGGAACTTCTCTGTACCAAATTGAATTTTACTTGGTTACACTGATTTTAAAATGTGTTCTGCAGTGGTCTGGAACTGGCTTTGCTCCTGTCCCTCAGCAAGACTGCCAGAGCCTGGTCCTTCCTTGACACTGGGAGAGGGCACAGATCCTAAGATTTTTCCCCCTTAAGGTGGCACCGAGAGGAACACAGGCTCTTCCCAATATTTGTGCATTTGTCCATTTGTCCATTTGTTCACCCTACCTGGTGAGCTTCTCCACCAGGAGAGGACAAACACGGTTCTTGCTGTCCTTTATTTCCATCAGCAACATGATGTCACAGCGGGAAATGATCTGCAAGGGGAAGGAGCAGGAGGAAGTTTTCCCATGGCTGGTCTTAGAGGATTAGGAAGGGGTTAGAAAGAAGTGGTTACAGGCATGGGGGAAGTCCTTTGTGGAAGAAGTGGCACCCAGCCTGGGATCGTGGGAAGCGAGCAGGAGCTGGAACGAAGCTCTTCTGCTTTCAGAGCTGCTGCATGCCCCAGCAGGAGCTGGGAGAGGGAACCTGGGAGAAGGAACCTGGCAGAAGAATGGTTTCAGATTTAGTGGAAAACTTTGGCACCTGACCCTGAGGAGGAAGTGTGGAGGGGAAGGAGCAGCAAAAGCCCCTGCTATGAGCCTGATTCCACCATCACCACCACTGCTGGGGTGCTACCTCCATCCTGCCCCACTCCTTCCCCATGGTCAGCATTCACCTGTCTCAGTTTGTTGCAGTTTCCTCTGGATATAGCCCCTGGAGCCCAAAGAAATGCCCTGTCCCGACACCAGGGGACTGCACACCTCAGAGGGGCTGCAGGTTCAGCTCCCACAGCTACTCTGGGGATTCCCCATGGGAAAGCCCAGCTCACACAAAGCCCAACACTCTCAGGGGCTTCCCTCTGCCCCTGGTTTCATTGTTCTTTAAACTTTGGGGGTGATTTTTGTCAGGAAAAAAAGCCCCTTTTTGCCCCCTGAAACTTACCCATAATTATCTAAGTTACCCCCTAACTTAGTATATATTGCCCATGGTGATGGCAGTACAGGAAGAGCGGTCTGGGAACGCAAAGCCAAGCAAACCACTCTTTTCTGCCAGTTAGCAATAAAAGGAACCAAAATAAACCCAGCTCTGGTGCCATTGCTCACTGGTGCCATTCTGCACGCACAGCCACCCCACCAACGCCAAGCCCCACGTCCTCCCTCACTGTGGCATCTTGGAGGGCATTTGCAAAGCTACAAGTCTAAAAGGCAGTTCCTTTTAAAACAAGGGTTTTCTTCAGCTTCTGCAGAGGCAGCCTGATGGTGAGGGTTTACCTACAGAAAATAGCAATTGCGCTTTTCAGATTTCTACCAGACTGTAACATGACAGATACTATTTGCTGTCCTGAGAATAGGTTTAATTAGAGAAGAATATTTGATAATAACTAGCACATAAGGAAGGTAAATAATGTATCACAAAACGAAGCTTTGTGGCTTCAAAGTGAAAACTATTTTTACTGTGCACTGAGGTTTTCCACCTTTCCTAACTCAATTTGCAAAGGAAACAGCAAATATTGTTTCTGTTATATTCCCATGAAGGCTAAAATAACAACATACATTCTGTTAAAGCACAGGCTGATTTTTACTTTAAGCATACAATATTTTTTAAATAATTAGCTCTTTTTTTTACTTGATTTTAACTGTGAAAGACAAATAAAGTGCAAGATTCTGCATCTAAGAAACCCTTGAAAAGCTCAGTGTCTGTCTCATCCAGGCAAACGAACGTACCTTTACCACGGCATCGACGACTTCAGGTCTGGCTATTTTAGTTTCTCCAAAAGATCTCACATTGAAGGAGCAGATTTTTAAGCTCAGAGATGGGGTGAAATGGAAGAGTGAAAGTAAGAAGAAGAGCAACATCTTCATAGACCTGGCCAAAATGAGTTGCTGCCAGCGTGCCTGTAAATATGTATGTGTGTGTGTTTATGCATCCGTCGCTCTGTGGCTGGCTGGGAGGTCAAACTGAGCAGTCAGCTGTGTCAATCATGAACAGGAATCACCATTTCCTCCTTTCCCTCACTTCCATCTCCCAGCACAAAGCAGCATGGAGACTTTGAGCTTCTGCCTGAGGGGAAAACAGGCTCTTCTGAGCCAACCTCTGAGTCCTGGCAGAGCAGCCACTCCACCAGAACCCAGCATCCCTCCCCACAGGGAGACACCACTTGTGGGATGCTTGACACGACTGGGCACCAGCTGGGGCCACTCTGAGCAGTGCTGGACCAGGACCAGGCTCCCTGGGCCACTCCAGGCCGGTGGTCAAGACCAGGAGGTGGATGGGGAGGATGGTGAAAGGGTCTGGGAAGCAGCAGCAGGGGAGCCTGGGATTTCTGAAGGACACCAGAAGCCCACTGGAAGGGACTTCCTGGAATGCCAGGCAGCCATGGAAAGATACATGATGTCCCAGCACTGTCCCTCAAACTCCTGGCCAGGTGTCCCCAGCACAGGAGTCTTGGTTTGTGCATATTAGCCTGGCTTGTGCTGTGTGGTGGATGGGGACACACGAGTTTGGCTGAAACAACACCTGAGTGAGGATGCTGCGGGTGGGATGGCTTGGTCCCCTGAGGTAGCTTTTTGCAAGGAAACTGCCCCCCTACCCTCCCTCGGTTCTCCACCACGTGTCAGCCCTCAGCCAGAGACACATTTGGTGGCCCTCAATCAAGTTATAATGGTGGGAGGTGTAACAAGAGGTCAAGCTAAGTGACATCTTTAAGTGTCTTGAATTTTCCCCCTGTGCTTACAGGGTGCTTTTATACCCTCCTTCCTTTCTCTGGGAACACCCAGCCTGCCTGCACCCTGCTGCCCGAGCAGGTCTAGATCCAGAGACACCAGGGCCTGGCTGCCAACACTGAACCAACTGAACAGGCTCCGATGGAGACAGCACAAAGCACAGCACACGGAGAGGCTCCCAAACTCATGACACAGCTGAAAGCAGTGGGATCCAGGGCTTGCAGGGGAGGCAAGTTCTCCAGGGAATGTGCTGCAGGTGTTGGAATTAGCACCACAAATCCCTTTAGGCATTATAGGCATTTGGAGCACTGGCTGCCAGCAAGGGACGTGTCACCACATCGCCCCAGTGTTTGCCAACCAACACAGCTACCTGGGGAGTGTGCAGGTGATCCTCCAAAATAACAAGGCTTAGACAGTGCTTCCTCTCCTCTGGCTTCCCAGTGAGCCGTCCCCAGGCAGGACAGGCTCTGGAAGAAACTAATAAAGAAAGAGGGGAGGGAAAGTGACAGCCTTGTAGGGTGTAAATCTCCAGCTTAACCTTGCTAAAAGCGCAGCCTGAGCCAAATTCTTGCAACAGCAGCTGCAGCCTCAGGGTCAGAGTCATCGAAACCCAGAGCTTTCCCCAAAATCAAGCTTGTTTTGGCTGCCCTGGCATCCAAGAGCAAGTGTTTGTTGTGGTGCCCATGAAGGCTCTGACCCTGAACCGTGGCTGTCAGTGCTGTGTTTATCTTCAGGGCTCCTGGCTTATCAGTTACACCTTTCTCCTCCACCCCAGGCATTATCGGGGGACAAACAGCAGCCAGTCGACCTGTGGGGGGATGACACAGGGAGCTCATGTTCCTTTCTGCACCACTTTACTCCCTGTTTACTGCACTTTCTGTGCATGTCCTCTTTGCTCCTTATCAGATCATAAAACATGCTCGATGTGGGTGCATGAACACTGGCAGTTCAGGGCTGCCCTGCTCTTGCACAAGAAGCTGCTGGTGAAACCAACACAGTCTGGGGTTCTTGTCCCCACTTGGAATGCTGCCAGGTGAGGAACACCCTCTCCAGCTGAGCAGCACCTGTGGGACTGCTTAGTAATTCCTTAATAAAGCCCCTTCTCAGCCTCTCCCTGGTCCCAGGGGAGGAGGCAGCTGAGGGTAATGCAGGGGCCAGTTCGGGCAGGAGCTCGGAGAAGTGAGGAGGTGCTGCCCAGGCCCCTTGGGCCAAGCTTTGCTGACAGCCTGTCCTGGGTGTGTGGGGGCCGTGGCTGGTGTGTCGCTACCTCTGGAGCACCAACTCAGCTCTCCATCTCCTTCCCACTCCCACGAAGGTGCAGTGGGATGGACAGGGTGAGATGTGTCCCTGTATCACGTGCCTGCTTAGGGTCCCATGGGACAGTGGGGTGTGAGGGTCCCGCAGCCACGTGGGGGTTCCTCCTCTCCCTTTAGGCGCAGCTGCTTCCTTTTGGCTGCAGCCCAGGCTGCCTGTAGGGAACACACAGAATTGTTTTTGTTGGCAGAGATGGACCGAGAGGAGCTCTGAGGTTTCCTGTGCCTCCCTAGGAGGCCTGGAGGGAAGCACTGCAGGGTCAGCCCACATCCCCTTCTGCTCTGACAGAGGAAGCCTATTCTGGGCTTGAAGGACAGCGTGACTCACGGGATACTCTGTGAGGGGGGAGCAGCCATGGGGTGCATGGGGGTTGGCTGAAGCTTCATTTCTTCTCTGTAGGAAAGATGTGGTGTCTGTGTGCTGGTCGGGGGTTTTGACCCATGCTGCTGTGCCCTTTCAACAAAGGGTACAAAGGCTGGCCTGGTCTGCCTGAGCCCCAGTCCATCGGGGTGTCCCTGCTGCCCCACTCCACATCCCCATTTGCCTGTTTCCCCAAAGAGAGAGATTGACTCCAGGGAACCAGGGGCAGCATGGGCAGAGGTGATGTTGGGTGTGAGGGGCACTGCAGAGATCAACACCCCCAGGCTGGTGCTCCCCAGGTGCCACCACAGCTCTGTTTTCTGGATAAGGGGCCTCCTCTTTCACATACCAGGCTTTAAGGTGTTGCATTTTTCTTAATTTTTATCATTTCTACACAAATTGCCGCTCTGTCAACATCCGCTGTGGCAGGGGGAGGTCCAGGAAGGGCCAGCCCCAAAGATGCCATCACCATAAAAGTAGGTTCCTTTGGACAAATGAAATGACCTTGGGGCTCTTGGTGACGTTATCACAACCATCAGGCAGAGTATTTTATCGAAGTCTCTTGGACTTTCAAGTTAATAAGTAGCAAAGCACTTGGGCTATTTTGTATTGCTAAAGTTCATAGCTGGGTTTCAGGCCATATATGGTCATTTGAGAAGTGGTTTCAGTGCCAATATAATGGCAATAATTGTCCTGGTGTGACCCTCTGACATTTCAATGCAGTGCAGAGTAAAAGTATTTGGTGTGCAAGATACGTGGAACATTTTGAAACAAATCTTTAGTACTTAATTTTTATTTATAATTCTGGAAGGTAAGTGTTCTACTAAAATAATTGCTGTCAAGGCACAATTCCTTTGTTGGTCCAGGACTCTGATAGAGTTTTCTTTTTCGACTTAATGTGTCAGTATTGTTCAACTAGTGGTTTGAAGCATGACAGCCTGCCCACTACAAGGCAGTCCAAGGAAAAAAGCCACATCATGTTTTCAGTTTCTTGAAGGAGGCTGCTTAGCTGAGCTGTAGGGGAGAAGGAGGTAATCTGAAATACAGGCTTTGAGGCATGACGACAAGATGAGGCTTTGAAGTTAATCCTCCATAAAGATATTGCAGCCACCAAATAAGGTTTTGTGCCAGTAGGTACACCCATATTGTTAGCAGTTAAAGATGTAATTAAAATGTGCATAATACATGCATTAACTTTGAGTAGCATCAATAAAGTATTGTTGAAAGCTGTTATTAGGCAAGTAGGTCTTGCTTTATAATGTTTTAAAAGGCAGAAACCTTGTTCCTGTGTTTGTCCCAGGCTGTGCAATGAAGCCCCTGAAGAGTGATGGGGTGGCTGCTCCAGGTGGTGCCCAGGGAAGTTATTTACCCCTGTGCTCACCCAGAGCTGCTGTTTCCAAACCGAGGTGAGCCGAGATCTTGTTCCTGTCCTGGGAGGTGAATTTTGGTAGCTGTGTGTTATTAAAGTGGCACTGCTCAGGGCATGGCAATGCCTTCCTCGACAGCAGCTCCCATGGTGGGCCCTGGGCAGCCGCCTGCCCCGGCGCTCTCCCATGCCCACAGTCACTGGGCATCGTCACGGACCGTGCCACAGGGCCACCACTACACCGGTGGGAATAATGGGGACAAGTCACCCTGGGAAGATGATTCACCCCGCCAAGGCAGCATGCTGTCACTTGCTATGATTGCAAACAGCCTCACCATGTGCCCTGGGGATCCAGCACCCAGCAGTGGAAAATAATATGGAAACCTCTCACTTAGTGGAGCAATGCTGCTTCTTGGCTCTGTGAGGCAGAAGCTGGAGTTCTCCCCAGTCATCCTGGACTGAATCCAGCCAGAGCTTCCACCTTCCTATGGAAAACAAGACTGTTTACATAAAGGTCTTGTTGCCTGGTTTCTGGGCTATGGGACAGCTAATTCTGATTATTTTAAATGTTTTTTTATCATGTGGTTGGTCTGATTTAGAGAGACATTTTGTTTCTCACTGGATCATAAGTCATTGTTGTGGTCATTGTCTGTCCTGCTCACAGCATCAAAGCTGTGCCCCTGTGCCAGCGGGAAGCCCAGCTCCTAACACTGGCATTAGGAATGAGCAATTTTCGACTGAGGGCCAGCATAGCTGGGCTCCGAAATGCCAGCAGCCTCGGAGGGTGACGCAGGGGTGACTCGGTCCTCACCAGCTGCCATAGCTATGGGATGAGTTGTCTGTGGGCTGAGAAAAGAAACAAAACTCATGGGGCAGGTCAGTGCAGGCACTGGCTTTTAATTTGGGCTTGCCACACTGCAACCACCCCAAACGTGGCTTTGCAGGGTCCTAAGGAGGTGCCCAGGGAGCTGCTGGGGCTTCTCTGAAGCCTGAGGCTCATCTGCTCCCTGTGGGCACAGGGAGCCCAGCCGTGGCCTGCACTGTCCCCATTGCCCGCCCTGTGCCTTCTGGAGTGCCCAACATCTCCTCCACTGTGCTGGGACAGAGGAGCAGCCTCAGCCCCTGCCTGGCAAAGTGATCACAGCACTGCAAAGCGCCTCCCTCTGCAGGGCTGTGACCTGTTGGAGCTGTGGCCTTGTCCTGGCAGTGGCTGGGTCAGAGGAGCCTGTCACCACCAAAGGAGACTCTCAATGACTCTTCCCTGTGGCTGCACACTGAGCTTGCAGGAGTGGGTTCCCTGCTTAGCTCATGCCCTGTTTCCACATGAAACCACCGCAGGTCTCTGCTTCAGCCTCTCTATTTTAACGCCATCATTTGCTATGACTTTATCCAGGGGCATTCCCACCAGGTGGCCTGGAATAACCATCGGGTTGGGTAATCCATCCCTGCAGTGAGTCAGCACTGCCCTGCACGTGTCCCGCGGGAGCCTGGGCTGTGCATGAGAAAGTTGAACAAACAACTACGACTGTAAATAATGTTTGAAGGCTTGTGAAATACCTCCCATGTCCACTTAGGTCACCTTAGCAGAAGCTCAGCTTTGTTTAGCCCAGCTTGATTGAGAAAGAAAACCCAAAACAGGCTGAGCCTCAACTTCATCAGGCCCCCTAAACCCCTTGATTTTTAGTTATAAATCTGTTCTGACAGTTCATGTTATCAAAAGCTTGGATTATTGTGGTAAACCCTGACCTGGAAAGCCCTTTACACCAATTATCTCACCTCCCCTAGCCTGCCAGACCAAAAGGACAGCCTTTATCAAAGCACAGGTGGGGTGAGGATTTGACCCAGTTTGCATTTACTCAGGAGCTGATCTCATTTCCAATTTAATTAAGTTTTCTCATACTTTTCTGGCATATCTTAGAGGTGCACACCAGCCTGATATGTGACCCAGGGGGAATGAAAGTACATTTGCTTATAGCAAAAGGGTTCAGGTGGCAGTTTTAAGAAAAATCGGAGCAGATTTTAAAATGCAAGTTGAAATGCAGCTCCTGAGAGCAAACAGTGTCATCTGCTGGGAAGGTAAAAGATTTGTAACCTAAGTGATATACTTACTTTTACACCTGGAATAGGATTTTTATAAGTGGGATGCTCTGATTTCAACCTTTGTGCCCTTTCCATGGGAACATCCCTGACCACAGCCCTCCCCAAGCCCTGGGAACAGCTGTCCCCCACCCCAAGCTTGCTCCCAGGCCTCATGCAAGGGGACTGTGAGGTTTCTGTGTGGGGTGTAGCACTGCACTCTCCTTTGTATGTCTGTGGTGATTCCACCACATCCCCTTTACATCCCTGTTGTAACCCCTGTTGTAGCCATCCTCGAGTCCCCTTGTAACCCTGTTGCTGCCGTATCATATTCCCCTTTTTTTATCCCTGTTGCATCACCATGGCAACCCCATTGTATGAGTTCTGCAGCTTCACAGCATCCTTCTTGGCTCCCTGCTGTGCGTCCCTTGCAGACCCCCTTTACATTTCTGTTGCAAACCTAACCCTGTTGTAACTGCCCACCCCCTGCAGCCCACTTGCATCCCTCCCTCACACCCCTACTAAAGTCACATCGAATCCCTCTGTTGCCACTCTGTATCCCCTTTTGCACCCCCACATTGTCCCCCTAGCATCCCTGTTATACACCACTTGCACTTCCACTGCAGCCCAGTTGCATCCCCCACTTCAACCCCACAAAATTCCCATCACAGATCCACTGAACCCCCCATTGCAGCCCCCTTTCCACCCCTGTTGCGATTCCCATGGAAGCCCCATTACTCGTCCCCTGCATTCCTTTTGCCGCTTCACTGCATCCCCCCTTGCACCTCCAGC
>VYZQ01247892.1:0-10737 GCA_013400655.1 Mystacornis crossleyi
TCAAGCAAAAAAGCCTGAGGTGAAGGGGAGAGCGAAACAAGGAGAGCTGAGGATGAGAAGGGAGTTCGTCACTTACACTGATGAACTGCACATCCATTTTGCTGTTCTTTTCCATGTGCTGCAGCAGGTCCACGTGGAAGGTCTGAGCCTGAAAGAGGCAAAGGAGCTATCACACTTATCCCTTCACCACATGGGACGCCGCATGCACTGTGATAAGGGGTGGCTCATTAAATGTGCTGAGCACGTGGCTCGCATGCGGGCTCTGGGCGTGCCAGCCCTGTGACCCTCCTCTGCCACCTGCAGCAGGGAGAGGAGGGAGGCAGGCATGGGTGAGGGCAGCTGATGGCGTGAATATGGTAAATGCTGATGAGCTGTATTTAAGGAAATCATTTTATTCTCCACCAGCCCTTGGGAAAACCACTCACCACAACTTCCAAATCTGAGTTCAGTAGTCTCTGCGTGTCGGACATCTGCATCAGAATTTCACCTTGAGGGGGAAAAGACAGGAGAAGGTGAAAAAGTCCTGCAGCCGTTTCCTCGTGTGCCCAAGGAGGCAGACCAGCAGCATGCAGCTCAGGCTGACGACACGTGGCTGTGAAAGTCCGAGAGATTCCATAAAGCACTGCTCTCCGCACCCTGGTAGCCTTCCTTCCCAGGCACTGCCATTGCAGGGTTACTCCAGCCCACGTGGTGGCTGGACCAGTGCTCTGCTGCAGCCCCAGGTGTCAGCAGGCAGCCTCGCCTCTGCCAGGAGCTCTGGGTGCTGGGTCTCTGCTCTGCCACAGCCCTTGCAGGCCCCATTTCTAACCCCAGTGGGTCCCCAGCTGCAGTGCACTGTTCTGGCTGTCCAGTGGCACCCACTCCGATGCTGTGCATGGTCCCACTTCACCGGTGTTGATACTACGAAGCCAGGAAAGGAAGAGACTGATGACAGGGAGCAGAGGAGCTAGCTGGGAGGTGCAGATGACAAAAAGAGTCTGCAGAAGGGACACATCTGCTGGAAGATTTTTGCTAAAACAGCAGTGGAGCAGTTCCCTGAACACATTTTCAGCAGTCGCCACCAGGCTGCAGAGTTATTTACACTGCTGAGTGTGAGTCCCTCAGCCCCAAGCTGCCATTCCAGCCAGCTGCAGGCTCAGGAGGACAAGATCCCATCAGCTGTTGTCAGTGCATGCTCCCTGATTTTTCCCTCACACCTCCAAGAAGGAGAAAAGTGCTCCCTCTGTGATGAAAATTTCATCTCTTGGGGCATCAGTGGATGCCTCAACAGGGACTGGTTCCTGCTAGAGGCCCATCCCAGGAGCTGAGCTTGCTCACTGATCTCAGAGAGATACAGGGATGAGTCCTGGGGCTGTGAGAAATATTGAAGGATACACAATAAATTTGACTCTCACCACCTGGACAGGGCCTGGTTCAGAGAGACACCGTTTAGAGGAGCTGTCTTTCTTGCCCCAGTACCTGGAAATGGAGCAGCTAAGGGAGAAGGTCAAAAAAGCATAACTGTGGCTCACCACAGGACAGAAGATGATGTGCAGGAGAGCCTTACCCAGCATGTGTGAGGTGGAACTCTGCAGTGCTTGCTCCCCAATCTTCTCAATTGCCTTAAAATACACTTCAGCTGCTTTGGATAATGCTGTGGGGAGAGGAGAGGAGTGGTAAGGGTCTGGCCTGCCTTCCCACCATCACCACCTCCAGTAAGCAGCACACAGAACAGCCACCCCTTGGTACCTCGCCTACAGGCACCCCATCTCTCCCCATCAGCAGTGGGTCCTGAAGCTGAAGAGTGCGTAAGAGCAGCTCAGGACATGTCAGAGGTGGCAGAGCTTGTCCTGGGTGGTGGCACAGGGCTCGATGCAGCACTGCGGTCTGGAGCCCTGGCTGCGTGGGACCCCACTCACCGTGGAAGGCACGCAGGTAGTTGTTCCCCAGGTACACCAGGTTCTCCAGCGCAGGGTTGAACTGCTCCAGGATACTCTATGGCCAGGCAGAAGCTCGTTAATGCCATTCTTCCTCATGCCCAGAGACCTCAGCACGTCAAGGCTCCCCTGCTGTGCTTTGGCTGGGTGAGATTCCCCCTCTGATGCACTAGAACCGAGGCAATGTGCAGCCACGCACAGCCAGCTCCCTGAATCAGGGCTGGCTAGCAACTCCAGCTGCCCTCAGCCTTCCCAAGGCAGCCAGGAGAGGAGCCGTGACAGAGGGCCAGGTAGCCCACTGCAGAGCCAAGGGGTCACCTGAATGAAGATGGCCTTCTCCCGAGGGCCCACACCCCCTGCAGGCAGGGGAGTAACTGCAAGGGGATCTGAGCAGCCTTTTCCCTCAGCCCGCAGCCAGACAGAGGGCCACTGCTTATTATCTGGGCATGAACACCACCCTTTCCTGGCCAGGATATGGTGCACTGCCAGACTCAGCAGCTTTGTAACAGAAGGGATGGACAACCAGCTTCTCCACTTTTATTTGCATTTTATCAAAGGTGTCCATTGACTACAGAGAAGACCAGAGACTGGAATAAGCAATTCCCCACTTCTGTCAGCCCTCCCTACCTTGGTTCAGCACTGATGTGTGTAGGGCAGCATTTATGAGATCAGAGACTCTTTCAAGGGAGGGGCAAAGCAAACGATCGAACTTCTTCCTATCAACACCCAAGGTGTGTCACCCTTCATGCTCCATGTCCAAGCGTCCCTGGCTGCCCAATTCCTTCCCGAATTGGCCGTTAGGACCCACACCACCCTCTCCTCCTGCCACCTCTCTGCTCCCAAACACAGCCCAGAGCCTGCAGGAGCTGCTGCAGCTCAGCCTGGGAATGGATTTAGCCCTCAGCTGTCCACCCAGGAGAGCCTTTGGTAGAAAACACTCATCTCCCACCCACGCGTCTCCCATATGCAGACAAGAACAGCCTTTGATGCCAACACTCACCTTATAGATGGAGATGGTGGATCTGTAGGACAGATCCATCTCTGGCGCCTATTCACTCTCCCACAGAGAAGGAAGGAGCAAAGGAGAGTACAGGGTGCTATACTGGCCTGGAGGACTCTGCTTCTGCACAGCCAGCTGGATGGAAGGAGCCTGTCACCAGCAAGGAAGGACAGCAGGAAGACACAGACGTGGTACAAAGGGAGTACTGATGGAGTTTAATAATTCACCAGCCGAGAGGCTGGAACTTGATCTCTGGAAGTAACCAGACTCTGGGGGCGAGAGAGGAATCCTGCGACAGCGAGCAAGGACATGTGACCGCCTCTTTGCATTATTGATTGCCAGCCTGGTACCCGGCTCTGCCCGTCCTGACACCTGCAGTGCCGGCCACCTGCCTGAGTCACTGCCTTATGGCTCGCTGCCCCTGACACTGCCACTGCTCCGGCGTGGCTTGCTCAGCCTCACCGTGCTGAGCAACTGAGGTGTCTTCAGGTCTCTGTCACGCAGGCACCTCGCGAGTCAGGAGATCCCTATGGGCTTGTGATCGCAGGCAGCAAAGAGCAGCAGGCAGCGGGGAGAACAAGGAAAGCTCTAAACAAATTTCAACTCTGCCCTGTTATTCCCCCACCCCAGGCTTCAGCCCTCTGGCTCTTAGCCTCCCTCCCACTCGCATTCTCACTGAAACTCTCTAACAGCAGGAACAGGCTTCTGTCTGAACCACTTCCCAGGTTTCCCCTCTGGTGAGCTGGGACCAGCGCTGCCATTGTGATTTCTTCTGGGCTTGTGCCTGGGAAGAGAGGGATCAAGCAAAACCCACCGTTCTATTTTTTAGGCCTGGCCAGCTCCAAGAGGATCCTCATATTGCAGCTGGTCCAAAGCTTCTCTACTCTGGTTGCGGCTACTGTGGGGCAACCAGCCGCTCACACCACACACGTGCTGCCAGGGCTGGCTGCAGGGACAGCTCAATCACCTCGTCAGCCCACACAAAGGGTGTAAATCCCATGTCTCAAGGAGCCCTTTTTATGATTTTCTACCTGTAAGAAATTCAGAGTCTGCAAGCCTAGAACCCCTCTGGGAACTTGTAGGATGGAGAGAAAGACAAGACAACCATGGACTGCACAACATTTGAACCAAATGCAAATCCCTCTTTATTTTAGGACATGTCAGTTTCTCACAGAAACAGGCAGCAGCAGTCCATTCACTCAGAAGAAAATTATTAAAAATTCAGTTTTTCAGGTTACTCCTCAAAACACCTCCAAATAGATACATTAATTATTTACAAATATGCAAAAATTACTGCAGAAACACTGAGTGGTGTAGCAATCACAGTAGAATTTCCAGTCATAAGAAAAAAGTAAATCCAAATTGTCACAGGGTTGGCTTCTTTGGTGGGAACTGAAGTCAGAGCATTTCAGTTTCATTTAAGAATAAAGTGAAATGATCTCTCTACAAAGCCACAGCTCTTGTCCCTCCCACTGAGCTTGCTGTGAGTAAAGACAGGCTTTCACATCTCAGGCCCTGAGCAAGGTGTAGCACAGCAAATCAGTGGCACAATAAATTCCTGGGTGGGGGAGTCTGCTCCCTCCCCCGGCACAATCAGTGCTGTGTTGCCAGCCCATCTCAGAGGGGAAAGGAGAAGCTGCTGCAGAAGACAACGGTCTCAGGAAAGGCTTACCCAAGGCCAGTAGCAACATTCTGCATCGTATTTACTGCAAAAAGGTGCAGCATTTCTGCTCCCCTTCAAACTGGGTGTTGAGGGAAAAACAATCCCTTTTTCCCATACTACACACTCTGAAATACCTTGGGCCCAGTGGGCCAAGCAATCCCTGAAGCTTTATCAGGCCTAGGCCTGTTCTGTGACATGGGAAGGTGCACGGTGCTTTGTCAGTGGAGGTACTGCACAGACAGGAGACATTCCAGCTGCTACAGCTCAAGACAAGTAGGTGAGGGCTCTGGATTCTGGATCAGGGAGCAGGGCAGCAAAACCAAGCACAGCAGCAGAGATGGGGTTACAGCACAAAGATAACTGTCAGTATTTTACAGCTATCATACATGTCATACATTCTGTGTCTGGGAATACATGTGTATGTGCACTGCTGTCTATTAAGTATTAATTCCCTTTGATTATTAATAGTCTCTCCCCCACCTCAACACCTTGGTTCAAGGGCAGATCTGAGCCATTTCAGTGTCTGCTGCTCCCTGCCTTCGGAATGCAGAACGGGTACCCCCAGGTCAGTCATCGGCAGAGATGCTGCACCAGCTGCTCCAACTGCTCCCGCTGCTGGTAGATGTAGAGCTGGGTGTCCCAGAGAGCGTTGACCAGCACGGTGTCATTCACCTCGTCCAGCATCACCTCCGTGTGCAGCTGAGGGCTGAGCCTAAGGACAATGAGGCAGCATCACCAGCTGGGCACAGACACGGGGGTGACCAGGCACGAGCCTGCCAAGCAGGACCCTTCCACCAAGCGGCTCCCACCATCACGGGGGTGCTCTGTCAGGCTTGCAGGACAGAGGCCTTCCCCCTCCTTCAAGGCCCAACCACAGCGAAGCGACCGCAGCACATGAGGGACGAGTCTAAAACAGGCCGTGCAGGGTGGAACAGGGCAGGATGCACATCCCACAGCACCGTGCAAGACAACACCCCCCGAGCCTCCCCTAACTGGCCCAGACCAGGCGCGCTGGGTGCCTCAGCTCATGTGGAGGGCCAGGGCACGCTCCGTCATGTCACTGAGGCATGTGCAGGGGGCAGGTCTGGGCCGGCGTGCCTCTGGAGGGGATGCCATTTGGGATGACGCACACCACAGCCAGGTCTGAAGCGAGAGGGATAAAAATAGGTCTGTGCAAGAGAGCGGAAAGGAAGCTCCTACCGGAAATATGGGACATCCGTCATCTCACACCAGGCCCTGGCACGATCCACAGCTGGGCCATCTGCGTCAGTGCACTGCGGGAGAAACAGGCCCACAGTTACAGCCCGGCTGCGCTTCCCCTCCCTACAAGAGGCTTCCCTGGCACCAAGTCCAACTGCACAAGCCGCAGAGGGAGAACAAAAAACGGGAGCAAGTGCATCCTGGATGGCACTGCTCACCACCAAGAGTGGGGTGGCTTTTCTTTTTCTATTTTTAACATAAGAACAGTGCTCCTGATCTTTGGGACACAAGAATTGCACCCTACAAACCCTTCATACATCACAGCACAGAGTGGATCGCCTCAAGGAAACTCCCAGGATGACCTTAATGGCAGTCTCCTTGGGATTTCATCTGTATCCATTCTGTCCAAGCCCTGTACAGCAGAGCCTGTGATTACTGCAGGCTTACTGGGCTATCCTGGGACGGCTTCCCTGGGAGCCCTGAGGTAAAAGACAGGGGAAGCAGAGGGACTCGAGGCATTTTCTCACTTCAGGAAGCTAAGAAGGAGATAAAGCAACAGAATTAAGATCATAGCCAGAACTTCAGTTCTGATCTTTCTGCCCTTCATCCATTTAGAGTGTTTTCATGCACAACATTTAATGATCTTCCTGAAGCACACAAGTGCATATGCCAACTACACACTCCTAACCACAGCTCTCAACTGCTGGTTTTTATTAGTGACTTTCCCACTTCTCTAGTATTTACTGATTTCCCTAGTGGGGGAAAAAAAGCTTTTCTAAAGAAAAACGGATTTCTGTTTTCTGAGGCATGGTTGAATTTTTTTTCCCCAGGTTGCTCAGATGAAAAGCAATGCTTCCTGTAAAGATACTGAGTTTCACAAACTTACACCAGCAAATGTTCCTAAGAGTCACTTGACCACCATCCTGTCCTTAGCTCCTTTCAGCTGCACGAATATCCCTTGGGGATGAGTGTCCCTTTGGGGCACTCAAAACCCCAAAGAATCAGACAGGTTGTAGGCCTGCTGTGTTCCTGCAATTCTTTTGTTACCCACTACATCCATGGTCAGAGCAGTTCCAAGGAAATAGAATTCACTTCCAAAAGGAGGAAGCTGGAAACTGGAAGTCTTTTCTCCCTCCCTGCAAGCAACCCCAGGGCTCTCTCACCATCCCCTCCTGCCAGTACTCACACAATCCACCACCATCTTGCCAAGCTCCCTGGCCCCAAAGACGGTCTTCGCCAGCTCCCAAGGGTTTGAGGGGCGGAAAACATCCACAGAACTCACTGGGACCTGCGGAGGTTTCCCTGTCCCCAGGGAGACCACCAACCCCAATTTTCTTACTTCATGCTTCTGACCCTGAGGACAAACAAAAGATCTGTTTGCAAGGAGCAACAATGAAAGTTGTTGCTTTCACAGCAGTCCTGGGGAAGCTCTGAAAGCCGAGGCAAAAGGCTCAGCAGCCTTTTCTTCCCCCATCCTCCCCCTAAGTATGGCCGGGTGAGACAGCTGTAACCCACTGGACTTCAACAGCTGCACTGTTCTGTCCTTTCTCCCCTGACCACACCCAAACCCATGGCATCACCCCAGAGATGAGTCCTAGAACCAGAGAACCATGAAACAGTCCAACTCTTCAGTCATTTTGGCAACACACCTCCCCTTTCAGCTACAGGGAGCAAGAGCTGCCACTAGTTAGTCAGTTTTTTGAAGAACTTGCCACACCACAGAAGATATTCACTCTTCAGACTTGCAAAGTACCCTACACTTGTCTTCTCCATCTATTTTTGGGCAGAAAGAGGCCCTGCAGAGCCATATCAAAGGCCACATACAACCATCAGCTGAATCATCCTTGTTCAAAGTAGCAAGGAGAGGCTGATGAGACTGTCTCCCCGTCTCACATCCTTGTTAGAAGAGGTATCTCACCTCCCAGCCACTATTCCCAATACATATCCCCCTTTCAGGGTGCTGCACTGCTAACTTGTTTACCCTCTAAGACGCATCCACTCTCAAACCTGCTTCCTCTTCATGAGAGGCTCAGTGGGGCCAAAACTCCAGATACCAGTCAAGGCTAAGATTTGCCTCACCTTTTTGATCAGTGTCTTGTTGTACTCGTGGATCTCTGCCATGGCGTCAAGGGTGGGGTTGTTGGCCAGCAGCCCTCCATCCAGGAAGCGGCCGATGGGCCGGAAATAAGTGGGAGCCGCGCCACTGCAGCGTGCAGCACGCCACACGAGCTGCTCTGCAGGGACAGAGAGCAGAAGGCCTCTTGCAGCACCTCTGCTGTGCACAAAAAGCACCCCAGCTCCACCAACACAAATCAGGTGGCTTGCAATCCCAGGAAACCCTGCCCTACATGGTTGTGCCTCTTCCTCCCAACAGTAGGGCTTCTGCTTGGATGCACAGGATGACTCTGCGGGGCTTTAAAAGCTGTTCTCACCACTTTTTTACATGTCCTGGGTCAAATTCACTCTCTGTTTCCCTGCTGGTATTTTGATAGTGAACCTGTTGTTTGCCAGACAAGGCAGCAAGGTGGAGGGGGCTGCACGCCTCGGTTACATGGCTTTTCCATGTTTTTCTGGGAGAGCCCAGGGAAAGGTACTGACTGTATGCAGGACTCCTCTAGCAGACCCCTTCCTCATGAACCTCGCTGGCCAGCCCCTGTTCCTGCTACAAGAGAAGCCAAGGGAGGAGGAGAGAGGAGAAATGGGAACCATCACTAGGACCTAGTTACAAGTCAAGACCAGGGCTGAGCCATTGCTGGGACACCCCGATTTTTAGAGCAATGGGAGGAAGAACATGAAGCCTGTCTCTGAGGGATGAAACCTCCCCAAACAACCAGCTGGACTTCCATGTACCATCATTTACCTTCTGGTCGAATGAGTGGTTGGAAAGATGCACTTGTCTTGTATTCAGTGGAGCATTTTGTCTCTGGTACAGGGTAATTCCGGAAAAGGTGGAGCTCAGCTGGCTGTCGGTCACACAGTGTCCCTGTCACCATAACCCTGGGAAAGCGGACATGAGAGAATAAGAGTAAAATGGAAAAAAAATACTTACGGTTTCAATAGTTCATACTCCTCCAGATCTGCTCTAAGGAGAGGTTGAGCATCTCTGCTGAGACAGGTCTAGAGCACACGTGGGACAGCATCAACCAGCACAGCCCAAGGCAGGACTTACTTGGGTTTTCGGACATCTGTCATTTTGGTGTTTTCCCCAAATTCCTTCTTCAAGAACTCATCCAGGGGCTCCGACTCGTAGGGCCGAGACCCCCGGAACACCATGTCCTTCATGCGGAAGTACAGGCAGCGCATGTAGTCCATGGACTTCCCTGAGACGGGCAACAGTGTTGGCAGGAGCAGGGGGCAGGAGGAAAGGCAGGCAGAAAACAGCACATCAGAGCAATGACTTTCCCAGACAAGTGGGAGATGGGAGGAGGCATCACTCCCAATCCAATCCCCTTCCCAAGCTGCCTGTCATCTGCTTGGTTCTCAGCAGATCACCTTGCTCTAAGGCCTCTGTGGGGAGCACAGGAAGAACAGAACATTGAACTTGGCCACCATGCACTCCCCAAAATCCAGAAAGTTGCTCAAAGCCAGCTGACATGACAAGTAAGCGCAAAGCCAGGTCTAGGTTTTCCTTCATTAAGGAACATCCCTTCCCTCCTTTGGCAGGCAGAAAAGATCTCAGTCGGGACTCAGAGAGGGAGCTCCCACCACACATCTGCTCCCCCGAGAGGAACACTCAGGCCCACTGAAGCGAGAGGAGACCCATTATGTCCTTACCATGTACAATGGCCAGTGCCAAGATCCCTCCAGTGCTGGTCCCCGCAATCCAGTCAAAAATCTCACGAATGGGACGGCCCGCGGCCTTTTCAATAGCCAGGAGAAGCTGAATGAGCACAAGGCCCCGGATACCCCCTCCATCCAAGCACAGGAGCCGGTCCTGACTGGAGAGAGACAAACACAGATGACTGGGAGCTGTGGGACAGATTACAAACCACAGAGTACTCTGTAGGGACATGGCCCTGGGGACAGGAAGCTATGCCAGTAAGTAGATTGCTGCAGACAGTGTAATCAGTGAATAAATAAATCCAGCAGTGCCTTCTAAGGTGCAAGTAAGACAAGTCCAATAAGCCCTGCCAGAGCTGGTGCAACATCCTTTGCTCTTGCACAGACACCTCTAACCTTTACACCAGAGAGTCACCAGCCAAAAACACACCCAAGTCCCTTACTACACATTAATGGGTGTTGTGTCATAACTAAAAAAGCAGACAGACCTAAATCCTGCCAGCAGCACTTCAGTGCCAGCTCCTCCTCTGCTCCACGCAAGGCGAGGTGCAGGCACTGCCACCACAGTGCAGAGGAGCTCAGTGAATGAACATCAGGGCAGTGCGTGGAGACAGGGAAATCACAAAGCCAAAACAGTGTTGGACGCCCAGTGGCACAGGGGAGGGACAAAGCAGGGTTTCACCTTCTGATCTCAGGCTACACTGCAGCTCCAGGCAGGACAGGCAGGGATCATTTACGGAAACAGAGATTTCTCAAAAGATGCTGGCAAAAACGGCAATGCTGATGGGCACAAAATAATGCCAGCTCCGAGGATGCCATTTCCATGGGTGTGGGAGGGAGAATTCACACATGGATTTCACCTTCAAGTTGCACAGGAGCCTGGACAGATACTGTTCCTCACTTACTTTCTTCTAGCCTCACAGGGCATGTCCACAACATCTGGTGCCTTCAACAACTGCCCAAGCGTTGTGGAAATATACAGAAGGTCCTTGTACCCTAGAGGGCCATGAACATGCAAAAGGAAAGAAAAAACAAATTAGAGATCACCAGTGTGGTAACCAACTTCCACCATAAACACAGAGATAACATCCAACTCCCTTCCCCATTGAATAAAGGTCCCTGCAGGAGACTCAAGCCCTCTTTACCCACAGCCAACAGGTACCCCCCCCCCCCCCAAC
>VYZQ01247893.1:0-10909 GCA_013400655.1 Mystacornis crossleyi
GCCACATCCACACATTTTTTAAAGACTTCCGAGGGTTCCAGAAGTGGGAATTGTCATCTGGAGGGCTGGACACTAGGAGGGGCTCATGCAGACCCTGTCACAACCCACTGTAATGCCATAGGGGATGTCCAGAGGAAAAACGTCTGGCAGTGGTTGCCTCTGCTATTCCTGCTTCCCTTTGGGGAGGCCACCAGGCACCACCCTCAACCTGGAGAAAGCCCACAGAGGAGGAATTTGGCTCCCCAGGGTTGCTACCAGTGCAGGCCCCAGGGGGAGGGTGTGTGCAGGACGCTCAGCAGTTCCCAGTACGTGTCTGACCAGGTGGCTCCTGGCAGAGAAGGGACATCCCAGGTCTATGATGCCCTTGGATTTGGTTATTCCTTAGTTGCAGCTGCCTGTCCTGGTGTGGCAGCCTGCCATCCCCAGGCCCCGCTACTGCCTTGTGCTCAGGCAAGTGACCTTGGCAAATAGCAGGATGTCCATACTGAAGCTTGGCACTGGGGAGGCAAGGGGTTCTGGATTCTGGTTAAAGACATCTGGATTTTTGTATTTTATTCTGAAAGGTGAGACCTCAAGGTAGCACATCCCAGCTCAGGCTGTTACAGCCTCTCTCCTTTTGAACTCTCTGTTGTTTCCCTGGGACGCCTCCATACAAACACATACCTGGACCTATAAGAGCATGAAAAGCAGTCCCAGTCAGGGCATCACAGTTCAGACCTAGCTTTGGTGGGAGTTTGAATTCCGTAGGGTCGCACAAAGCCATAGATAAAGTCAGAAATGCTTGTCTGGGTGGTGTGTCCCAACAGCTGCCTACTGGGAATGCAGCTGTGCCAGGGAACAGGACACAGGCCCCACACCTTGGCATGTACCTCCAGCACTGTGACCTGCAGGGACCCTGGCCTGGCTGCTGGGTCTCCCTGGTTCAGCTCACACGGTCCCAAGCCGATTTGGGGAGAGATCCTCTAAAAAGGCCTCATTCTCCGCTGATCGCATTAGGGAGGGTAAGCCCTGTGCTGAGAGCGGGCACAGAGCAGGCTGGAACACTGCTGGGGCCCTGGGAACCTCTCCCAAAACCATGGTCATGCTCTTGGCACCGTGGCAAGACAAGGGGCACAGACCCCAGCTCCCCCAGCTGTGCCACCACTGCCTTTGACCTGAATGTCACAACTTACTGACCTTTACTTACGTATTTTTATTGTTCCTCCTCCTTTTAGCCACCGCGACGGCCTGGAGTCTGGCAGTGAATACGTCAAGGTAAGACACGGAGCATGATCGCAGCCTGTCCCAGCTGGGTGCCAGGGGTGGAGAGGGGATGGTGGCCCTGGAACTGTCCAGGTCTTACACCAGCAGGGTGCTCAGTTCTGCGCTCCTCCTCCCCTCTGAGCTCTCTCTTTGGCACTGGAAGATACTTCTGGCAAGGCCAGGGAAGACAGAGGAGACACAAACCCTACGTGGTCCCCCCAGTGCTGTTCCCACAGGAGCTGCTTGCATTTCATGTTCCCAGATACTTGTGAACGCCCACAGACGCAGCCTCCTCCCTCCGCCCCCATGTAAAGAAATGGAAGGGTTTGAGCCACTTTCGTGGCTGTCACATGAAAGTTGGTGTAAATCTCTCCAAATCTCTTGCTTATCCTCCAGCAAACTATTAACATTCCTGAGGACTCTTCATGTCTGGCCAGAAATTCATTAGTGAGGCGCCTGGCTCTGGAGGAGAGCGGCCCTTTTGCAGGAGGCTGCTGGCACAATGGGGCGCCAGGCAGGCACAGAGGAGTGGTGGCAGGGATGCTGTGAGGTTTGGGCACGGAGTGCTGAAACCAACTGAAGTGACAGGGTGGTCACTGCCATGCCATGGCCTTTGGCGTGTTTGTTTAAGGAGGGTTGGAACTTCCTGAGTCCAGTTGCACAGTGGGGCTCTAATCTAGTCTGCCATCGGGCAGATGTGGTTGTTGAGAAGTGACTTGAGGTGCCCAGCTTGGGTGGTCTAATTAGCTCAGAGCCTTGCACCTTCTTCTTTTGGACTTGGGGCTCCTGGTGGTGGCTGTATCCTGACATGGAAATGTGGGAACCCTCTGAGGCAGCACCAACTGGCAAGCTTGGGAGAGAGGTGGCTGGACCCTGAGCTCATCTGCTGCTTCTAACAGGCGTCACCTCCCTGCGTGTCCATCCCTGGAGCTAATGAGGACCCCACACACCAAGTCTGGCAACTGGCAGCCTCTGGGCACGGCGGTCAGATGAGGTTTCTGACGTGTAGCAGAGCGATCCCCTGGGTGGGATGTTCTCCTCTTTGTGCCCTTAAGCCATGTGGGACTGGCAGAATGGGAGCTCACAGGGCTGGAAGCGGGACGTGTGCCAGGACAACAAAGCTCTGACTGGGTGTATTGGGTCTGGCTGTGATGTAGTTCATTTTCCCCTGCGAAGCCAGTACACCGGCCTCTGCAGGGAAGGGCCCTGGTATGGGGACCTCAAGATGTGCAGAAAAACTCCTGCTCGCAGAGGCAAGTCCTGTGAGGGCAAGGAGGGGTGAGGGAAGGAACAGAATAGTTTGGAGTGTTTTCCCTGCCACTGTCAGTGTGTGCATTGATGGGCACATTTTGCAGGTCATGATTTAATAGACTAAAACAGTACAGGTGGGGAGCAATGGGGATGGCTCTGCCTTTGGAATCAAGTACTTTTTGGTGAGCCAGGAGAATTCCCTACCATCCAGTCATATCCTGGCCCTAAGCTATCTGGCCTTTATTTCTCATCTGTCCCTGTGGTGTCCAGAAACAGCCCATGGGCTGTAATTTATACACCACTTCCCTTTGGTCAGAGAAGCAACTGATGGCTGCAATGACAGCAGCTATTTTAGTCAAATAAGTAATTATCTGGAGTGTGAGTGACCGGGACAACAGGGACACTCCAGCTGATTGCAGGCGCTGTGCCTGGCTGGCAGCCCATGCAGCTGCAGGGTGCTCAGCACGCAGCAGTGTTCAGCCCCAGGTCCTGTGGGATTCAGGGTGGGAAAGAGGCTGCTGTGCCTGCCTGTGGAGCAAGGGAGAATGGGGCTGGGATCTGCTACTGGTCTGTATAGCTGAGAGGGAAACATTCAGAGGGGAAACACTGGTGAGGGGTGAGCAAAGGAAAGACAGGAAGAAATGAGCCGGTGAAGGAGAGAGTCAGGAAGAGGGAGAGGATGTGTTGCAAAGCCCTCTAGAGCAAAAGCTGACAGGCAGGTCTGTGTCCAGGTGTGTACAAAGGATCTACCAAACATCAGCCCTTGAGCTTCAGCTGCAAAACGGCCAGGGCTGGTGCTCCTATCACCAAGCCTGGCCTGATTAGAGGTGCAACTGGGATCTAGAGGGGGCTGGAAAGCCAGGATCAATAAGCACTTGGTAATTAATGTGCTTTAATAATAGCCTAAGGGCTGGTGTTTCCAAGCTGCCTGGGGATATGCACGCCCAGCTCTCTATTTCAACATCCCAGCCAGCCCAGCTTTGGCCTTTGTGCAGGTGAAGGAGCTGCAGCAGAAAGACTTCGGGAGAGCAGCAACCAGTAAAGCTGCCACATGTCCTCATGAGAGCTCAGTCAGGGATTTTCAGCTTCCCTGTGAGGAGGGGCAGCACACGCACAGCTGGAGGACTTCACCCTGCAGCATCCCATGAGGCTCCCACTCACTCGTCAGTGAAAGCCTCAACAGGAAACCATGGAGCCCATTACAAGGGAGAAGCCCTGGCAGGAGGATGATTCACCATTGCATCTTTTTGGAGCAGCATGTCCCCACACAGTGCCATCTGCTCTGTCCCTCAGCTCCAGGCAGGAGGTGAGGAGGAGAGTCCATGCTCCCTACCCATGCTGTGGGGCTGCAGGCACCCATGGAACCCGTGAGCACCTGCTGCCCCATGTTCCCTGCCTTCAGGCTGTGTGCTGCCACCAGTTCTCCCACGCCGCAGCCCTGTCCGGCTGTTCAGCCATGCTGCTCTCCTGTCTCCTCTCTCCCTTGCAAAACCAGGGGCAAAGTGAGAGCCCAGCAAGCACCTCTGAGTTCTTTGTTCGGCGCAGAAGAGCTGCTTGCTCAAGCAGGGACCTGTATCTCGTCAGGCTCAGATGCTGTCTCCTTGCCTGGGAATGTGAGGGGTGCGTTTGAATTAATTAGCAGGAAAGTCTGCAGGGTTCTGCGGTCGGTGGCAGCAGGAATACCTCTCCGAGGTTACAGGGTCGCCCGGGAGGCCTGGGGGTCCTTGGGCCAGGACACGCTTTGCAGATGGGAGGGTGAAGCCCCCAGTTACCGAAGCACAGCCAAATCCAGGCCATGCAATGCAGGACAGATGTGGAGGAAGAACAGCAAGGTGTAGGTCCCTGTCACTGCCGAGGCTGGGGGAGCCTCTGCCTGTCCCCAGCAACAGAGCAGCTGCCAGGAGTGGGTTCAGGCCGGGGGTTTGGGGGATTTATTCAAGAGTCAAGGCTGGAGCAATGCTTTGAGTCATCAGTGCTGCCTGGCACATCCCATACGTGATACTGTGGCCTTAATTAAACCGAAGCAGAGCCTTAATTAAACACAAGTCAGAGGCAGCCTACACAGGAAACAGGCAGCTGGCTCCCTGCCATGTGAGGTGGGCACTGGTATATCCCCCAGAAAGGTATCACCATGTGGGCGTGAAGGAATACAGGATGGGCAAGAGGGGACAAGGCTGTCCCTGACCCATGGGTATCACTGGGGAGAGCAGGCAGATTTGGGATGGGGAGAAAAAGGATGCTGGGTTCCCTCAGGGTGTCTGAGCCCCTCAGAGGTGCCAGTTTCTCTCAGAGCACCGGCAGCCAGGGGTGCTGGTTCCCCTCAGGGATGTCTGTTCCTCTCTGAGGAGCTGAGTCACCTCAGAGGAACCAGTTCCACTCAGGGCACGGGCAAGCCGGGGTGCCGGTTCCCTTCAGGGATGCCCGATGCCCTCAGAGGTGCCGGTTTTCTTCAAGGCACAGGCAGCCGGGGTGCCTGATGCCCTGAGGGATGCTGCTTCCCTTTGCAACACAGGATTGCCGGTTCCCTTTAGGGGTGCCTGATCCCCTCGGGGATGCCTGTTCCCTTTGCGACATGGGAGTGACGGTTCCTCTCGGAGGAGCTGGTTCCCAGTTCCCCTCAGAGCACAGGCAGCCGGAGTGCCCGATCCCCTCAGGGATGCTGGTTCCCTTTGCGGCATGGGAGCGGAGGTTCCCCTCGAAGGAGCTGGTTCCCAGTTACCCCGCGCAGGGCGCAGACAGCCGGGGTACCGCTTCCCCCCGAGGTGCCGCTTCCTCGGTTCCCCGGAGCCGGGGCGGTCCCTCGGGGCGGACCGGGGCAGGCCGGGGCGGAGCTGCCGCACCGTGCCCGCCCCTCGCCGCCGACAAGGGATGAGGTAATCGGGGAAGCGGCTGAAATTGAAGCCCGGCGGCGGCGGAGGCAGCGGCAGTGCAGCCCGGGCCGGGGCAGCCCCTTGCCGGGCGCGCCGCGCCATGACGGAGCGGTGCAGCCTGTGGAGCGCCCTGTCCGCGGCCGCCTGCTGCTTCTACCGCGGCTCCTTCATGCAGGTGCAGGTGAGCAGGGGCGGCGGTGGGACCGCACGGGCTGCCCCGCGCTCGGCGCGGAGCCCCCGTCGTGCCGCCGGGCAGCCGCACGCGTGGGGAAGGCGGCGGGGGCAGTGGGAGGGGAAGCATACGGGGGACCCCCGGCCACGCACCCGCCGGGGGCTGCTCCGACCCGCGGAGCCCTGCGGTGCCCCCGCTCACACGAAGCTGGTGCGGACAGCGCGCCGGCCGCGCTCAACGAGGCGGCAGCGAGCGCGGAGTGAGCCGAGCAGCGGGTCGGGGGGCAGAGCTCGGCCCCTCTGCAGCCAGGGCCACGCGACCAAAGCCATCACATCCCCCCAGACCAGCGCTTTGACAGGCAAGAAAAGTCTCTTCAGGGAGCCCTCACCTGCAACAGACCTCATGAAGGGGAGCATTTAGCATCTCCCAAAAGGTGGCATGTGCCCGGAGCATCACTGAGCACAGGAGGGAGATCGAGCCCAGATGATCGCGCAGCTTCTTGGCCCGGGTCTCCATCTCTGTGCTGCACTGCACAGGTCTGACTGGTGGGAGAAAGCTGGGATCCATCTGTCACCTGTCCTGTGGTGCTTCCAGCACTGCCACTGTCCAGACACGAGTCTAGGTGTCCTATTTTTGGACTCTGGCATTCGCACAAGGGGCCATGGTGGGAATTGGTTCCCTCCTTTACTGAGTTCAAGAGCAAAGGTGTTCAGGACTGCAGGAGCCAAGCTCTGGTCTGAAGCATGAGCTGTAGTATACTGCAAGTTAGACGGGAGCCGGCAGCCAAGAGAGCTGGCAGTCTTATTCAGTACTCCTGCTGAGTGAGGTAGGTGCTGAGCTTTAGAGATTATTCTGGATAAGACAGAGCCCAGAAGCAGCATTTCAAGTCTTGTCATGATTGCGGCTGATCTCAGTGCAAAGCCAGGGATTTTGATTGCTAGTGGGGGTGAAGAGGAAAAAGCAGCAGAGCTTTTTCCAGCTGTCCAAAGGCTACTGAGCAACACAGGGACACTGCAGGAGGTGAGCGGGTGCTTTCAGCCAGCTGCTGCTAGAACAAGGGAGAGGCAGGTGAGCATCTGGCTCTCATGCAGGGATGTGAGTGGGAATGAAGGGCACTCCATCCTCACCCCAGAAAGAGTTAAAAGTGAAGCCCTAAGTGTTCACCTGGCTCTGCCAGATCTTTCACCATCTATTTGTGTCCAAGTGTGCCCAGCAAACACACACTGAAGTCCCCATGAATGACTGGAGCGCTTCCAGCTGACAGCCGCATCCCTGCTCACCGCCAATGGCGGTGCACCCAGCCTGGGAAGCACTGACATCATTTCTGGCCAATAGCAGCTCCGAAAAGGGATGCAGCAGCAGCCGCTGCCGCCGTCTTGGAGTGAGATAAGTAATATATAGATGGATGGAAATGTGTGTATACACACACACCATCACTGCATTGGAGACCTGCTCCCCTGGGGCAGCAGTAGCATACTCTGCCACCCTGCCACACAACCTGGGGTGCGTGTCCCACCTCAGAGCACCCAGATGTTCCTGGCCAGCTGCACCCCACCCCTGCCAGTGAGATAGAATTGCTCCAGAGCTGCCACAAAGGAGCACGGGCAAGGGGAGAGGAGACCATGAGGGTAGCCAGGACTAGTCCTAGGAAGGGCTTTGAACTCCAGAACAAAGATCTTGAGCCGAGATCTGCCTTCAGTGGGAACTAATGGAGATGTGACATAACCAAGAGATGCCTTCAGTCACCTATGGGATGGGCAGATAGGCTGATGCCTTCTCAGAGGCTGTCTAGGTTCCTAGAGTCATTGCAAGAGAGGACAGAGGAACAAGTGATTTCTTTTCCGTATGGATATCAAGATCAGCAGGACAGACTGGCTCACAGCAGGACATACAGACTGAGACCAAGCCCATAACAGCCTGGGGGTTGTTTGTGGTGGGATTTTCTTGTGGTCGTGCAGGGTGGAGTAACCATTTTTGGGTGGTACCTGGACTGGTGAGTGCACTAGGCAGGCAGAAGGGTTCTTGGGTTTGCCATGATGCTCAGCAAGGGTGTTTGCTCCAAAATACATCACTGAAGTAGCCCATTGCCAGGTGTGGAGAAAGCAGAGAAGACCCCTCATGCAAGTCTGTGGCTTTCCCCAGACACCTGTTCCCAATGGCTTGTTACTCCATTTCCTCACAGTTCTGCTTCCCAGGTCCCAGAGCTGCTCCAGCAGCCAGAGCAGGGGTGGAGAACTCCAGAAGGGGCTGGGACTTCCTTAGCGAGGGTCCCAGCACAGGGTAGGCAGCATGAGCAGGAGGGAGAACAGATGTGCTTGGTGCCTTGGGGTTAAGTCAGATGTTATCAGCAGGGTGGGGTGTGAGTACACCTTGCTCTCCAAGCTGACTTCATCCTCCTCTGCAACTCCTCCAGGTTGGGAGGGGAGAGCAGGAAAGCAGAATGGAAATCACTCCAGTTTCATTAGATTACCTCTGCAAGGAGAGAAAGCCAAATGCCAGCCTTTGAAGCTCTCCTTAGAGTAGGCAGAGCAACAGCCGCTGTTTTACACATACCACAGGCATCAGCACCCTCCATCTCTGCAGCTCTTGCCCTTCCACTACCAGTTCCAGTCCTTGCCACTCAGCTGGGAAGAGCTTCCTCCATCAAGAAAGCAACATAGAGAGTCAGGGAAGCAGGCAGGGATGGAGAGCCTCAGGAACTGTCTTCTCATGGCAGCTGCCCCATTGCATAGCTGCTCCAGAGGATTCCCCAGCCCCAGGACTGTGAAATAGCCCATCGGGGCACTCTCCTTTCTCCAGCCAAGCCAGCTTGGCTGCTGGTTGGGATTCCTCAAGCAAAGCTTGGCGTCATCTCTGGCAACCTCTGATCTGGTTTGTCTGGTGCGGCTGGTTTGGAGAACTGCTCTGATCCCCATTTCTTCCTGCTCAGCTGGAAGAGGCCTTGGGGTTCTTCATGCAAGAGCCCAGCACCATGCACTCCAGCCAGATGCTAATAGGGGTCCAGGCTTTTCCCCACACCCAACCCACTAGTATGCAAGACCTCACATGGGGCTGTGTATCTTTAGACGTTCCCTTGGCACGGCCAAGAGCGCCAAGCGGTGCCTTTTCAGCACGGCGCTCAGACATCCGCTCACACACTCCTGACAGCGCCCGGCTGCCCTGCGCCACCTCGCCGTGCCGTGCCATGCCAGGCCTTGCCAGCGCCTCGGCACCTGGCCAGCTGGCAGCCTGCAAGCCAGGCTCCTCCGAGACGTGCTCCCAGCGGAGCGGAGGAAACTTGAGTGCTGCTGAAGGGCTCAGAAGGAAACATGTCCCTCCACAGCACAGGGGTCTTTTGCACCAAGGGCTTGGGAGGAGCCCAGTTCCCACACAGAAGGGGGAGCAGACAGCTGATTTTGGCAGCATACTGGAATAGCATGAGAGACTTGCAACAAGGACCAGTCTCAGTTACCTCACACCAAGGAAAAGGGCTCCCCATGATCAGTCTCATGCTGCCTCCCCAGCCATTATAGCCTCACAGTCACTCCAAACAGTGGCTTCTTGGTGGTCTTGCAAATCAGGTGGGATCTCACTGCCCAGCCAAGGAGCTGAAAGGACAGTACCCTCCACTCGGCTGGAGAAGGTGGCTCCTGACACCCTCTGCTCACAACTGGGCTCCCTCCCCTATCTGCAAGATGCAAAAGCTTCCTTGCCTCTCCCAAACCTCCTGTTCTCTCCTGATAGCTTTGCTCATGGCTCCTGACATGGATGCCAGCCAGCTGCTGCCCAAATCTGGGCTTGGAGACACCAGGCACCGCTCAGCTGGGCTTGTGTTTTTGTTATCCTGCACATTTGCATGGGGAGGATTTGGAGGAAAACCCAGATGTACAGTGCTGAGCAGAACAGGCACTAATCCCTGCTCCAGGGGTGGTGGGGGGAGAGCTGTCATCCAAACTACTCCCAGCTCAGCTCTGATGGCTTTCACCTGCACAGACAGCACAGTTTGGGGGGAACGGTGTCACAGAGAGAGTGCTGTAGTCAAGGGTCCCCCACCATCCATCGCCCAAACCAGGTCTGCTCCGTGGCAATGGATTTGTTGCCATGGAAACAGCATCTGCTCGGCCTGGGCCCCCCAGGAGGCAGCTGGACCCCTGCAGCATCCGCCGGCTACCATTTATTTTTAATCGGGCTCAGCAGCACCGGGTGTCTTTGTCTCCAGGAGGGCCCAGAGCAGCATCAAGTGCTCAGCTCCTTGCAGCCCTAGGTCAGGGAGGGACAATCCACACACCCCTGCAGCTCCAGTCAACGGGACTCTCTCATAGGGAGAATAAGCATGGTTGGATGAGCAAGTCAGAGTTCAATCCACACTGTTTTCATAGGCTGCTTCCACTCTCCCAGCACCTTTGACTTGACAGGAGTTAGGAAGGGAGTAATAAGGGCAGGTCCAGGCTGGTGAGGGCAAGCCCTGGAGAGCACAGTCCAGTGCGCAGGCCCTTTGCCACTGCCTCCTTTCATCTCCCCAGGCTGGAGCAGGATCCCCAGGACAGGATCTCTGCCTGGTTTGGTGGATGAATGCAGCTACCAAGAGGGATGGAACATCTCCTCTGGGGAAGGAGAGATCTGGGGTCAGGGTCCTGCTGACGGACTTTGTGGGGTCCCAGGAACGCCGCAAGAGCAATGGCTACAAGGCAGGAGAGCAGCACAGGGCTCTATACTTTCCCTTGCTCACAACCAGTAGAGGAGCAGAAGGAATTGATACGGGACACAGAGGATGAGGCACTGGACAAAGAGATCAGCTCCAAGGCAAGGCCCTGATGTGTTGGCATGGGGCTGCAGCTACCTGTGCTCTGGGGAACCAGCTGCCACACAAGGCCAGCCGCGAGTGCCAGCCTGATCCTCTGGCAGTGCTGGAGCAGTGTCAGCAGGGCTTCAAGCCCATGCCTATCCTGCAAGACACCACCAGAATCTTGCCCCGACAGGCACCAAGGAGCTGGGTCAGCCCTCGCTGCCTCCCCACACTGGCACTGCCACTGGAGGTGAGCCAGGCCACCCAGCCACCCTCGCTCATGGGAGCAGAGGAACAGGACACCCCAGTAGCCCCATCCAAGCTTCTTAGTCCATGGCAGGCACATATTCCCCTCTCAGGACAGCGCGCATCTGGGATATAGAGGGAACCCAGGAGTCTTGGCTCCCAGGCCCTGCTCCACTACGCAGTTGTCAGTACCACAGCAGGAGCATCCTAAAGCCACTGTGTCAGCCAGGAGAACCAGCCTCATGTGAAACACACAGGAACCCCAAACCTGTGCTCACCTCCCCAAACAGCCACTGGCTCCACCATGCCAGCAGCTGCCCTCTGGGAATACTGGCCCAGCGGCAGGCAGGAAGGGAGGCAGGC
>VYZQ01247894.1:0-10932 GCA_013400655.1 Mystacornis crossleyi
CCTCTCCTCTCCTCCTCTCCAGCTGGACTGGACTGGAGGATGCTCCTGCTGCTGGTTCCCATGGAGACACCGAGCCATGATGCTGAGGGAGAGGGCTGCCAGCTCCCACCCTTTGCACAGTGCACCCCAAACTCCCAGCTGCTGGCACTGCAGACCTGCTGCTTGCAGCCCAAAGACACCAAACATAGAGGCAAACTCCTCCCCACCCCCACCTGGTCCACAAACACCTCGAGGGATGGACAAGCTGGGAAAAACTCTTCCCGAAGCCAATCTGAAATGTTCAGCTCCAGCAAAGTTGTTATACCAAACTCCTCTGTGAAAAGCCCATCCCTGCTGGGTGCCACCATCACAAGGCAAGGGCCAGAAGAAAAAGTTGCAGAAACAGAGGCTGAAAGGTCAAAATATGACCTAAATATAATACTGCTGCTATAAAACCATCACTACCTGGCAGCCCTCCTGCAGTTGTTCAACACAGCTCTGTGGTTTAGCAACACCTCCAGGCCACGGCCGTGCCTGCGACAGCCCAGAACAGAGAGTGGGCATGACCCACAGCTGTCTGTGCTCGCAGGCGATGGACAGGCTGCTCTCAGCTCCCTCCCAAAAATTTCAGTGGCTAAAACCTGTATTCACGAAGATCCCTGCCAGGTAGGGACCATCACATTTGGGTCTTCCCCCTGCAAAAAAATGCTTCCCAGTCCATCACACTGCCTGGAGAGGTCTTGTTTTGCAGGTTTGAATCACAGAAAACTGGCAAGCAGGGATGCTGGGAGATCATTAAATCCTGTTGCCTAATTCCTGCATCTCTGTCTGAATCCTAAACACCTGAAGGAGGGCACAGGTAGAGCTGCAAGATCTGATTACATGCAGGTCCCTGTCCATCAGATGTAGCACAGAAATCAACACAGAAGCAACAACAGGAAATGAAAGGAACCAACGGGACCTTCTCCAAACTGTAAATGGCCTGGTCCCCGTCTCAGTCCTCATTTCAAGGGCCATGGGATGTAGTTTGTCCCTTGTGTCTCAATAATGCCTGCCCCCTTGTTAATATCCTTATCTGGAGCTCTACAATTTAAATTTGAGACCCCAGAGCAGAAAGTAGAGACCACTCAAGTGTCAGATAAACCCCAAGGACAATGACAGTTGTCCCCATTGGGCAGGCTGAGGAGATACAGGTCAGGGATGCTGCTGGAAAGCACATACAAAGGCTGCTCCATGACTACAGTGCTCAAAATTCCCCCAAATCTCAGCCTTTCCTTAAACATCACAGAAGAACTGGCCTATTTGCCTGACTTGAAATGAATTACAAAGCACAATATTTAAGACTTTCAGTCCATCTTTGTCCCAAATAGCAGAGAGAAGCTCAGCTCCCTACTTCAGACTGCTCGAAATCTCACACACCAGCTTGATTCTAGACCTGGTTTTTTTAGGATTAATGCTCTCTTTCAGCCTCTGTCATAACAGGAATTCTCTTTTTCAGCAGCAGCTGAAGTGTTCCAGTACTACAGTATCGCTCTAGTGCTTTCCACCGTCAGCTGCCATCCTTCAAGCCGGGCTCCAGTCTCGCAGTTATAAACAGACGGGGACTAACAGCTCCCTTGGCAACCACGGCCTCTTTGAACACAGCATCACTTTCCATTTTCTCCAAAAGATTCTCCCAAAGAAGTCAGCAAAGCAAAGGTCACTGAGAAGAAAAAGCACTTCAGTCTCTGCCAAGGTAAGAGCTCAGGTCTATAAGGAAATGGCTCTGTGCTAATTATTTTCTCTAAACCAATTTACTTAAACCAAAACTCAGCTGTATCTGAGTGAAAAAACTCCAGCCAGATCAAAGGTATGTTTTCATCCTATTTGGTCTCCATTCAAGCTGGCATTGTGGGGTTATTTTGTCAGTGTTTTGTGTGTGGATCACAGCCTTTGAGCAATAGAAATGCCACTCGGCACCAGATTTCTCCCCTGCGGATCTGAGCACAGTGAGTCTCTAAAGTGTGAGTCACTTCAGATTAGTTTGAACTGCTTGTTAATCTCTGAGAGAAAAAATTTTAAAAAACATTTAAATTAAATAAAATGTAATATCTTTACTTAAAGCAAATATAAGCACTGCTAAGGTGTGGAAGAGCCCCTCAAAGGGCTGCACTGACCCTGGGTGACCCCAGCCCAGGATCACAGCAGATGCCATGAGAGGGAGCAAGTGATGGTGGAGCCAGCACAGGGAGGTTGGAGATGGCTGAGGCTGAAGCAAACTTATTACAGCCACGTCCAAACTGTAGGGAGTATGCACGGATACAAGTGCTTGTGGTTTTTCATCTGGAAACCCTAGGGAAGTTTTGAGGCAGTTTGTGGCAGGCAGAGGAGGGCAGCGGCTCAGGTAGGAAGATGCTGCTCTGCAGCCTGGCCAGGTATGGGAAGGAACAGCACGAACCATGGCCCCCACCACTGGCTCCTGTGGGATTTAGTCCATTTCTACCAGATAAACCCCAGAGAAAATAATCAAATAAATGAAAACAACCACTCAGCTCTTCTGGAATTACTGTTATGCAAAAACCAGCCTGAAATCCTCAGAGCCTGAGAAAGGTCTTCTCTAATGAAGAGGTAATTCCATATGTCTAAAATATATGTGGTAAGAAGGTTTAAAACTCCAGCTCACCGAGGGGAAGTGGATCACAATGAGAGGAGGAGGAGGCTGTCAGGGCCCTGGGTGGGTGCTGCAGTAGAGCTGGGCACATCTCTCCATCAGCCACCACCAGCTCCAGGCAAGCCTAATGCCAGCACTGGACACAGGGGTCCCAAGGTGGCTGCGAACACCCAGTCCTCCATCTGGAGCTCAGTAATAGTATTTTTGGGTAATGAAGGACAGAGGGCTCTGAGAAGCACTGGGAATGGGGACAATAACTCCAGAGACATCTGCTTTCCATCCCGACTGATCACCATGGGACTAAATGAATTCCTGAATAAATGCTAAAGTGGGTCACCAGCATCAGGTAACTCAGAAAGTCATTGGAAGGGGCAAAGACCACTTTTAATAGATCTTGCAGTCACAAAGCCGTCTGGAAAAGCAATTTGTAGGAAAGAGGAGGAAAGAGACAAACGATGTCTCCAAACAAGAGTGGAGAAATAGGCTTTCAGGGCCTGCTGGCTGTCACCAGGATACTGTTGGGTTTTTTACGTCATTGCCCAGTATCCTAGGAATTTCCTCTCCTGGGTTTTCATTCATCTGAACAGAATCAACCCGCCTTGTATTCAATGGACATGGTTTGGCAGAGGGTGTAGCTGAAGAGGCTCCCAGCCCTGGGTCACTGCCCAAGATGCTCCAGGAAGGGTTGACACATTCAGCCCCAGCACAATCCCATGACGGAGTTGTGGCTGACACCACCTCTGCCACCCTGCTCCACCGTGTCCCCAGAGAAAGGATTCAGTCCCCAGTGTGGGGGAAATGGGAACTCAGACTGGTAAGGGCAAAGTGGCAGTGGAGGGGATCCTAGGATGGGAAAGCCTGACAATTGGGTATTAAAAGGGTTTCCAGCAGGATATAAAAAGGGTTTATATCTCTGCCAGCTCTGTCCTGAACCCGAGTTCAGGATCCGGCTGAACCCCAATCACCCACACCCCTTTAAATCCTGTGGAGGAGGATGAGGAGGCAATCCGAGCTGCAGGTGGGAAGGGCACTGCCCAGCTCCCTCTGCTCATCCCGCGGGAGGGACCCCGAGCCCGGGCAGCCCCGGGGCTGGTGGGAGCAGCGTCCCCGGGGTGCCAGGCTGCGGGGAGCCAGCTCTGCCCCCGGTGCTACCCACGGCGACCGGCCAGACACAACATGACTCACCGGCTGGCAGGGGAGGGCTGGGGGGGCAGCGGTGCCTCCCGCTCAGGAGGAGCGGTGGGCACGAAATGCCCCATCCCTCTGCCCACGATCTCGCTTTGGCCCCGGGCACAAACACAATTCCCTAATATCCGACTAATGCCTATCGGCTGCCCACGACGGCTCCCGAGGACGGGATGCGAAGCGATGGGCGACTCCCCGGCTCCCCGTTCCCAGCCCGGGGTTATCCTCGCTCCCGCTCCCAGCCCTGGGGTACCCCCGTTCCTGGCTCTCCCCTGCCGGGGGTACCCCTGGTTCCCTGCTCCTGTCCCTGGGGCATCCCCGCTCCCGGCTCTCACCTTCCGGAGGTGCTGCCGCCGAACCTGCTTCATCCCACACCCTGTTGCTATGCGCTCCCCGCTCCGACACTTTTCGTCTCGTTCTCTCCGGCGCTGGGGAGGGCGAAGGGGGAGCGGGGAAGCGATGGCCGGCACGGAGGGGTGGGCACCCGCCTGCTGCCGGGGAGAGCTGGGGACGTGAGGAGCGAAGCTGAAGGAAAGGTTTGCCTTGAGTGGAGGATGGCTGCGTGCGGAGCAGGGAGGGAGGAGGAAGGTCTGTCTGTCAAACGCACTCCTGACGGGGAAAGGGGGGCTCCGAGACCTCAGCCCCCCACCCGGGCAGCGAGGGGGATGGCTGCTGCCTCACTCATGCCAAAAATGCATCAGGTGGCCCTAGGGAAGGACCTGACTTTGGGGGCACTCTGTCACTGGGCACCCCACGTAGTGATGACAGCAGTGTGAATGCAGATGCCAGAAGCTGACAGCACCTTCCTGTCCGGCTCTGAGATGATTTTCCTCTGGCAAGACGCAGCTGGAGCTCGAGCAGGTCAGAAGTGATTGTTCCCCCTGCTGCCTGAGCCCAGCCCCCAGTCCAGGGGAAGGGGATGCTCCACAGCCATCAGTCCCTTTGGGTAGGACCAACACATCCCACCATGCTGAGGGCAAGAGCAATCCTTGGGTAGTCCCCAGGGTGAGCATCTGAGCCCAGCATATCATGGGCCCAGTGCTGGAGCACAGGTCACATCTTCAGGGTTCAGATGTCCCTGTTTGAGTCAGCAGTGGGATACTGGAGCCCCAATGTCCAGGGAGATGCCAGCTTTTCACCCTCATGCTAAATCAAATTCCCAGTGAGGTGGCGGAGCTCGTCTATGCCTTCTCCTCCCACTTTCATGGTGGAAATATCTCCCGTGTGGCCGGGAGAGAGGACAACCCCACACGCTCCAGGGCCAGCGTGGGACAAGGACAGCTCAGGGCCCACAGTGGTGCCTCTTCCCTGTGATAATATCCCCTTGTCCACCACTTCATCCCTGGATTGTGCCCAGTGCTCTGACACTGGATGAGTCCCTTTTCCCTGCAAGTGCCCTACAGGCTCCAGCCTGAGCCAGACCTCTGCCCAGATGCTTTACTCAGGTTTAAGGTGAGTGGGCAGCACTGGGGATGAGGAGGACAATGACAGGGCTGGAACAGAGAGAACGCAGTCTGCCTGATGTAAAAGCAAATCTCCAGAACATCCAAAGGCAGTTGTACTCCTACAGCCCTCTAAGCACTTCGGAAAATTTTCCCTGAAAGGAAAGGTATCCTCAGCATAAAGACACATTTCTGCAGGAGTCCAACACGATGAAGTGGCTCAGCATTTGCACAATGGGTCTTTCAGAGCTAATATTTACCTGGATTTTCCAGGGAAAGGAGGAAAGAGAAAAACTACATAACTCAACAAACATCTCTTTTCACATACTCACGGCTTCCTCAAAAATAAAAATATCTTGGGGAATTCACTCAGGCCGGTTTTACCTGGCTTGGACTCGCCCACTCCTCCCTCTCCCAGGATGCTAGCTGGGAATGCTGAGCCTGGAGCTGGCCAGGCTGATGACCAGGGGCTGCATCAAGCACTACCCCAACCTCAGCCTTCATGCAGGGCAGGGATGCTTTGTTTGCCTTTTGTGCCAGTGCAATCTGAATCAGCCTTTTGACTTTTTCCCTGGGATCCACCTAAAGAGAGATGTCCCATGGCCACCTCTGTGACATGAGAGGGGAGAAGCTGGTGGCACCTTATTACAGCTGTCTCAGCCCCATGTCACTAGCATGGACTGATCCCCACATAAACCATTCAGCATTCCTGGGCAGACTTCACAGCCTCGTTTACTTGTGTCCAGGGCAGTATTTTTCATTAGAGACACCCAGGGTTGATGGTCCCCTGAAATATCCATGTTGGTACCACTTCTTCTGGGATGTCCTGTACCTGGAACTCACTTTTCTGGTTTGTCTGGTGCTGCTCTGGTAGCACCATCAGCTCTTCATTGCCTGGAATCACCAGGGAGTATATGTCCCACCCCAGGCACCTGGGATGTTCCAGCTTAGCATTGCAGGGCTGGACCAAGTCTTTCATTGCCCTGGAGCTGGCAAGAAATGCACTTCATGGAACAGAACACACCAGAAGCAGCAAGAGCCAGAGGGAGGAGTGCAATCTAGGGATCCCAAAAACCCCAGGAGAGGAGGACAGAGGTGTTGCACAACTGTCCCCGTGCCCTGATCCCAAAGGGGCTGACGCTAGGTAGCATACACAGGACCTGTAAGCATTTTCTAGCAAGTTTTGTTTTCTCCCACTCTGCCTCTGAGCCACCCCTGGGACACCAAGTAAACCCTTCCCTTCTCATGGGCCAAAGCACAACACACATCCTCCACCCTAATGCAGCACTGGCACTGCCTGCTCTTTGTGACACTGGAGGGCAAGGAGAGGGCAGAACACAGGCTGGGGAAACACCCTTGCCCACCCTGCCTGGGCAGCCCACACACATAGGTGGCAGCTGCCCGGGAAGAGGCAAGAAGGTGGCAGGCAGCAGGATGGGACCATGCCCAGGTCCGTGCCGCAGACACGAGGAAGGCGACAAGGCAGTGGTGCTCTGGTTAGTCACTGCTGGGAAGTGTGCCATGCTGGAGGCTGCTGGCAGGCCGGCTGTGCTCGGCCACCTGCTGTGCGTGGCCTTCTTTTGATGATGGTTTCAAGATTTCTCAAGGGAGGGGTAAAGCTGGGCAGTGGGAGCTGATTCAAAGTGCAGAGGGAGGATCAGGGAGAAACTGTGGGAACTTGTAGAGAACAGCCCCCAGGCTCCCCTGGCTATGAGGGCAGGCTGTCCCCAGAAGGGCCAGGTTCCATGAGGGATGTGTGACTTGGGAAGCAGCTGCTGCAGGTGTTAAGAGCAGGTGTTCGTCACCTGCCAGGGGTGAAACCGTCAAGGTGTCACGCATCCAGGAGGTTTGAACCAAAAGTTCCAAAGCTGGTGGGGACATGGTGTCCACCAGCCGCTTTCCTGGCACAGGGAGGGCCCCGCACGGTTCACCCATCCCTGCCCAAATGGCAGATGCAGGGCGCAGGGGAGGACATGGGAGGGGGAACACAGCAGATGCATTTCGTCACCCGGTCAAGGGGCGTGTGTGTGTGTAGGGGGAAGGGGTGCCTGGGTGTGTGGGCGCATTTATTGCCTCTTCCCGCCAGCGCCGGCTCCCTGTGCACACACGGGTGGCAGGGACCCAAGGGCACAGCCCACGGCTCCCTGGACTTTTACCCTGCTGTGCAAACAGGCAGGCGCCAGATTAGGGTATCAGTTGGAATTTCATCCTGTCAGTGGCACCCACAGCCTCTCTGGGTGGGTGGTGGAGCATCTTCGCTTTGTCCCAGCTCCTTGTCTCCCTGCAGGCCACCCAGCACCGCAGGTGAATTTGGGAGATGCACATTTCACCCCCACCAGGGCTCTGTTCCCCTCGCCACTGTTGTCTGCAGGCTCCCCCCGTGTGGACAATAGTGATGCCCAGTGCTGGGCTGCCATCACCCCATCCTCTGCCAGGGCTGGATTCCACCGCTGGTCTCCAGGTGGCAGTGACAAAACTGGATGTTAAAGGCAGCCAAAACCCATTGAGGGAGGATGATGAGTGGGGGGGAGCCAGGCCCCACCATGGGCCCCATGCTGGAGTCTGCACATAGAAGCAGCCCCAGTTTCCCCAGTCCAACCCAGCTCTTCAGGCAGGTGGCTGACCCAGTCTCATCCCTTCCCCATATGACGCCAGCTCCATTGCCTTGACCTCCCCCTGCCTTTTTTAGCTCCTGATTCCCCACGTTTCCTTGCAGGGGTGCAGTGAGGTGGTTCTCCTGTGCCATGGGCAGCCTGGCACGGTGCTGGTGAGTGTGGGGTCACGAGGGTGCAGCAATAGGTGCAGCCTCTGTTGCAATTGCAGGAACAAACCCTTTGCTCTGTCCCTCTTTCAGCAATGCCACCTCATCCTGTTCCCACTCCTCCATCTCCTCCACCCACAAGGACTTTATCCTGCTTCAGGTGTCCCTCCAAAGCCAGCTGCCCTGCCCTGGCACCTCAACACACCCCAGACAATGCTTGGCACTGGGAGGAGTATCTGAAGGAGTCATTTGGGGCAGGGATTTGAGGGCAACCCCTGCTCAGTGCCCTGCTAGATGAGGGGAACACTGATGGGATGGAGAGGGGAGAGTGTCAGGCACCGATGCCAGCTGTCCCAGGCACTATCTCACATCCTCGTTCTCTGTTTATTCATCTTGGACAACGAGGATATTCAGCCCATCGACAGCCATAAAATGAGATTAGAGACCAGGAGGCGCCAATGGGAGGCGGCCACATCCGTGGGCAGCTGGCCTTGTTCTTTGGCCTCTGCCAGCCCAGCCACAGCCTCACCCTCTCCCCCTCTGTCTCCAGTGCTGCAAGTCTGCAGCCATCAGGTCACTCAGCACTGCCAACCCTCTTGGTGCCAAGGAATGAGATGTGGCGGTGCCATGCCATGATATGAGCCGTGCCAGTGCCAGCAGTGCCCCTGTGGGACAGGCACACCATGTGCTACAGGGACAAGGCTGCTGCCTCAAGACACTCTTCCCAACCCTGGCTGTGCTCAGGGACATCGGCACCAGTGTGACCCTGGAGCCGGCACCCTCCCCTGCCACAGGACCACGGCCCGGGAATGACAGCAACAAACTTGGGTCACACAGGATCCCTGCTTGCTTTTATTTTCACTGATGCCTAAAATATAAAAAGGAAAACCAGTCCTGCCTCGCATACACAAAAACTGAGCTGAAGTCCTGAGTCGACGCAAACATTTGTCCTCATCACCGAGCGCACCTGGTAACAGTGGCCGTGGAAAATGTCACTGGCAGGAGGGAGACCCAAAGACTTTGAGGGCTGGAGCAGAGCAGTGGACACAGTGGGATAACAGGGACCCGCTTGTAAAAGCCACAGCACACCTGGGGACTCTGTGTTCTGGGGGCTGGGAGCGGTGGGGACTGGCAGTGGACAGTGCAGCCAAGGGATGCAAGGCACAAGCGGTGTCAGGTGGGATGTGGGGGTTTGGCTGGGTGCTCTTCAGGCGGCAGGGACATGTCTGCTGCTCCATCGTCACAGAACTTGGAGAGAAAATGCTGAGAAAGGTTACACAAGCCACCATGTAAAGCTCATGCTCTGTCATCCCTGTCTCAGTCTTTGAAAGCCGCAGCTGAGGAGCACTCGGTGCAGCCCTGAGCAGGAGCCACAGACCCTCCTGTGCCCCACCTGTGCCCCACTGGCCTTTGGGGTTGCTGAAACTGGGCTGTACGTTAACCTATACAATGGTCAAGACTCAGCAGGATGAAGGGACTTCTCAGTTCACCAGTAGGAATGGACGGGGTTTAGCTAACTGGCTTAGGGAACACAGTGGGTGAGAGGGAGTGCAGTGCATGGAAGAGCAGGGAGACAGGGAGGACAAAATCTGTAGTCCTATATCTGTGGTTTTAAAGAAAATAGGAAAAGAAATGTTTCTCTGCCTTTCTGAAAACCACCTCTCCATCACCTAACACCAGGGCACACACCAGTCATTTCTTGCATGCCTGAGGAGGCCCCTGTCCACCTGGCAGCAGCTCCTGGTGCCTGCAGTTACTGTGCTCCCTTGGACTAGCAACCAAAGCCCTCCCAGTACTGGCCCTTTTGGACAGCCTGGGGCTGGTTCTTGGACCCCGTCCCGATGGAAAACCTTCCATTCTCCTTCCCTTCCCCATGGCAGGGCTCAGCAGGGTGGTCTGCCCCCACTGTGCTTGTGCCAGGCTCCCTCCTACCCTCTCCCTGTGCTCCAGGGGGAGGATGGCAGCAGTGCCACCTTGCCATGGCACAGCCAGGGGAACCAGGGTTGCCAGAGACGCCTCCACACGGCTCTGTGTGGCTGCAGGAGCAGAGCTGGGGATGCAGGATCGGGCACTGTCGGGGTCACTGGGGACAAGGGCGGGGATGTTCAGGTACTCTTGTCAAGGATGTGCTCCAGCTTGCCACCATCACTGTGGTTTGAAGGGCTCCCACGTCACGTCCCACAGCTGAGGGTCTTGCCTGGTTCCCAGAGCCCAACTTGCTCTGCCCTCCTCACCCCACTTCCTGGGGGACCAGCTCAGCTCAGCTCAAGAATTTTGCCTTGAGTCCAGCCAGGTCTTTTTTCTACTTCAGCCTTGTTCGAACTGCCCAAAAGCACCAGGCAGCTGGATTGCCAGGAGCACCAAAGGAAGCACCTGGAGCACCGCAGGAAAGCCCTCCTCCACTATCACCCCCTTCCTTCTGCTGACATCAGGACCTTGCTGTGGGCTACAAAGACCAGAGACCAAACTGGTATGAGGTTCCTATGGGAGAGCAGTACCTAACCCATGTTTTTGACACAGGGGAGAGCCCACCAGTCCCTCGGGAAGGCCCCAGTGCCACCTGGCCCAGCCCTGCTGTCTGCCCCATCGGTTCCGCCAGGGACAGTCATGTCTTTGGGAAGGGGCTGTCACCCTTCAGAGCACATGGGCTGGCGGGGCTCTGCTGCATAGTGCTTTTCTCTTGGGGTCTGTAGGTGGTGAAGAGGGTTAAGGCATGAATTCTTCCTTGATCGTCAGTGGAGATGAGGAGACGAGGTTGGGGGCACTGCTGCTGCAGAGGCCTCCGATGGGCCCCAGCGTGCTGACAGCTGGTGGGGTGGGTGTGGTGGTGCTGGTGGGCTGGCTCTGCTGCTGCAGCTTCTTCTTGTTTACCTTCCTCTCCTTCGCTCTCCGATTCTGAAACCAGATTTTCACCT
>VYZQ01247895.1:0-11040 GCA_013400655.1 Mystacornis crossleyi
TAAGGTCCCTTCAATCCAAACCATTTTGTTACTCTGCTGGCTCTATGAGAACCTGCTGTTTACTGAACACAGGGGGAATGGGGCTCTTAGTGCCCTGCCTGTGCAGTGCCCTGCCTGTATGGCTCCTGGGACTGTGGGAGTCACACCACTGTGAAGTGCAGCAGGTGATAAGATAAGCAGGTAAATGCCACAGATAATGTGGCAGAGAGATGTGAACCCCTCCCAGACCACAGGAGGAGGGACCAGTCTGAGCTGAGGCTTCACCATCAGCAAAGGGTCAGCAAAAGCCAGTGTGCTATATGGTACCTATTTCACCAGTCCAGTGGCTCCCCATGGCCCCACTCAAGTCATCCACTCCTTTTCACTGGAGAGGCCCTTGTGTGCATAACTAGTTGCATACTTTGGCATGTTCCTCTGGCACCACTAAAAGGGCTCAGGACCTCATGGGGTCTCCCGGATTTTGGAGAGGAATGACTGTTGCTGCTTTTCTGTTCCAGTCTGTTCCTGCGTTACAGTCTCTGCCTGGATTTTTGTGTGTCTGTTGCAAGAGCTTGCTGTGTTTGGTTCTTGAAAGAAAGCTCAGTGTATCTAAAAGGAAGCAAAGATGTTCAATCCAGTCTGAGAAGATAGACTGCTCTCACCAGAGTGCAGTGCTTCACTTCATACCCTGTGCTGTTTTCCTGTGAGCACACAGTGCCATCTGCAGTGAGGTCTTTGTTTGGCCCAAAGCCTGTATGGCCCTTTGGCCACTTGACTGAAATCAATTACTCTCTTCAGGTAACTTTGAGAGGGGTGAGGTGGAATCACAAGTATTGTCCCAGGAGCCTGCATGGAGGGTGACGTGTTTGTTTTACATTGTGATGATTTGTTTCCCAGAAGAAAGACCTCATGCTCAGGTACTTGTGTACAGACAAGGAACCAGTCTCTTTGATCCTTGTCAACACATGACATCTTCAGTCAAACCAAGGATGCTTTAAATAGTCGCTGCCTTTCCCGGGAGGTGACTTCCTTTGTGATTTTGTCTCTCTGTAGGTATCTGAATTCCCTCATGAGAAGTGTCCTCCCTGCCTCTCATGTGCAGCCTTACCTGTTCATGGGTGGTACTTGCTTCACTGATGCCCTGAAGAGTATCCCTCACCATGGATAGTCCACCCAAACTGACTGGTGAGACACTGATTGTCCATCACATTCCCCTGGTGCATTGCCAGGTCCCCGACAGACAGTGCTGCTCCACAAGCAAAAGGACCAACCCCTTCTGCCAGCCAGAGCTCAGCATTACTCGGACCTCTGCCCTGCCAGACAGAGACCTCTCACAGACTGACTCCTTGGTGTACAGCAGCTTTCTCCAGACCTCTGAAGCCTCAGGAGAGGCCTCAGACAACAAAGAAAGAAAAGCAAGGGATCTAATTGTCCCTAGTGTGAGTAAGCGGCACAACCCTTTCCTGCTGAGTGAGGGTGAAGACCTCAGCATTTTTGGGGATGACTTGGGTCAAAAATCTTTCCACCTTCACAACTCGCTCGTGGATGGCAAACCTCCCTTCAATCTGCAGGATCTGGCCTTGCCCCCTTTCCACCTCCACGACTCCAACCACATTGTGAAATCCTGGAACATGGCCAGCCGGTCTGGTGTGGTGGACGGGCAAGAGGACAAACTCAGCAGTGACGACATCCAGAAGAGAAACAATGCGAACAGGTGCCATCAGGCCTCGGAACGCATGGAGCTGGATGAATGCAGCTGCCATCATGGCAGCTCCTCCAACTTCTCCTTCCACAGTGGTGACCAGGAATGGAACCAGAACACGGGTGAATCACTGCGGAATCAGGATGCCCTGCACAGGACATGCAGTTGTTCCAGCTCGGAGATCCAGCACTGTCACTGCTACAGTTCGTCGAGTCAGTCTGAAGTGATTGACCAACAGATGGGCTATATCAGTGACTCTTCTTGCAACAGCTCTGATGGGGTCCTGGTGAACTTCAGTGCTCTCTACAACAAAATGAATGGCCAGTCTCAATCCAACCTGAATTCAGCCAACCTGTCTTGTGACTCTTCCTTCTGCAGCCACTCAGACACAGGAGCTTTTTACCTGGATTTACATTCATCACCCACTGAATCCAAGATGTCTTGTGAGTCGCATAACCCAGAGAGTTCGGGGAAGGTGTGTGGGTGTCAGCACTCCTCCTCACCTGTCCTTGATGCTAACTGCAACTCCTACCACCTCCACTGTGAGCCTTGCACGTCGGAGAGCTCAGACCTCACTGCCTGCTTCCAGAGCCAAGCACGGCTTGTTGTGGCCACTCAGAATTACTATAAGTTAGTCACGTGTGACTTGTCTTCCCAGTCATCCCCCAGCCCTGCAGGATCTTCCATAACTAGCTGCTCAGAAGACCAGACCAAGGGTAGCCCAGCCCAGCCCACAGAATACTATCTGTTTAGAAGGCCCAACCTGAGACAAGAAGAAGGCAACGTAGAGTGCAGTGAAGAGGAGCCAAAGGGAGAATCCAGCCAGAACATGATTGAGGGTCAGGTCTATGTCAATGTATCACCACCAAACCTCAACACAAGCCGGCAGCGCTCCAGGAGCTATGATCAGAACCTTGACAGGAGTCCTGGCAGCAGGTTGGGCTCCTTGGAGCGCATGGTGAGCTGTCCAGTCAAGCTGAGTGAAAGTCCAGCAATACCCATCCAGAGCTCTCCCCCCAAGCGGGTGACATCATTCGCTGAACTGGCTAAAGGACGGAAAAAGAATGGCACCTCCCCACCACTCCGCTCCAGTGGTGATTCTTCCCTGGAGTTCTCTCCTATCCCTGAGACTCAGCGGGATTGCCCAACCTTCCTTGAAGAAAGAGCTCGGCGCAGCCAGAGTCTTCCACCCATGCCCTTCATCCACGGCCTGAACCGGAGCTGCGAGGGCTTCTGTTTGAATCATGCTTTTGGGGACAGCCAGGCTTTGTATTCCACCAAAGACTCAGTCTCCAGTGAGAAGGTCCCCAGTGGGCATGGGGCAGGTGAGCAAGCCTCTCTCTCCCTGCTGACGGAGGCAGATGCCAGCTTCTCGGGTGGCTCTGCCAGTGGCCACGGACAAAAAGATGTTAGAGCCCGAGCAGACGGTAAGGAGCCAAACTAGGCAGAAGGGATAAGTAAAAAGGAAGGCAGGTCTTTGGGATATGAGGGTAGCAGCAGGGGCACCTGCATGGTGATAGGAGACCAGTGCCTGTGCAGTTTAATTCCTGGTCTGCCAGTCCCTGGGACAAAGCCTTGCTGTGCTCATTTCAGTCTCATATCAGTGTACATGTCTTGTCCCTGTATTTCTAAAGCCTCCTGAGGTTTTGTTCAAACCTTTGATACCGTGTAAGCGAGGACATGGCATTAATGCTGAGAGAGTCTGTGCAGCTTGAAGGGTTGTATCCCTTCCAGGGAATTTACTGTGCTTGTCCATAAGAATCACCTGCCCTTAGCTCCTAAGACAGAGATGTGAAGATGCTCAGTAGAGTCACAGACACAGCTTTCTTCTTTGGAGCTATTTGGGGCAGAGGTGGAGAGGGAAGAGGCACAGCCAGCAGTCTCCTTTCCATGCAGGTTCAGGAAGCTCACACAGTTTCTGATAGGATTTACAGTGTGAGTCCTGCAGAGTCTAGCCTATGTGTCTCTGCTGGAATATCCTGGTCATGTCCTCCACAGCGCTGTGGATTGCAGCAAAGGTTCCCATGGAGAGCCATTGCCACAGTTACCTCTGCAGGGAAGCCTGTAATATGTGAGTTGTTTTCCACCTTGATATTGCTGTCACTTGTCCTTGTGAGGAAGCTGCGTGACACTCCCTTTGGAGGTATGGCCATTTCTCCAGCACTGTGGGAGACCTCTGTCTCTGCCCTAGGCAGGTCTTACACCTGCTTCACAGATAAAGCCCTTCTAAAATGTCTCTGACCTGACCACTGCAGTAAATAGCCCCTACCATGTCAAAAAACAGAGCGTCTCCACTTAATGTTCTGAAAATTTCTGGCAGGAGGTAAGAACATGTGGTTTATTGCCATTGCAAGGGTGGGAGAGATTTTGGCCTTTGGAGCAAAAGTTTTTAGTTATTTTCCTGTTTGTTTACTGAGCCTTGTGTGTGTGCTGGGTGTGGGATGGCAGTGAAGGCAGGTCCCTGCTGGGAGAGGGCAGCATGGGAGCAGCCCTCTTAGCTTCAGAGGGAGGGCTTGGAAGGAGCAGGCCCTGCTCAGGGAGGAGGGAGCAGAGAGGAGCTTTCAGGGTAGTATATCCCAGCAGTTGCTGCCCACCACCCCAGTGGGGTCCCTCCCTCTGCACTGTGACAGCAAGGCAGGCACCAGGGCATCAGGAAGCTTCTGCTTGCAGCTGGAGATGGAAGCGTATCTGCCTTGCTCCAGCCCAGAGCAGCATGCAGGCCTAGAGGCTCTGACAGGGACTGGAGGGAAAGCAAGCCCTGCTAAAAGCTGGCTACAGGGAGAAAGGTCTGGAACACCTCACAGGCAGTGGGTAAGACCGGAGCTGATCAGGGATTTCAGTCAGCCCTCTGTGCGCATCCAGTGCTGTGTGTGTTCTGCCCTGAACGCACAGTGTGTCACACTTAGCTGTGTCCCTCGGGATGTTTGTGGCACCATCAGGAGCTGGAGGCATGTGGACATGGAGATCAGCCCACCACACTCCCTCACTACATCCCGGTATATAATTTGCTGGAGCAGACTGGCACTTTCCGGGGTTGGAGGCATGATGCTGGGAATGTCCTTCTTAGGTCTAGTAGAGGCAGGGGCATGAAGGAAGCTTTATGTTCCAAAGTGGGGACAGTTACAGGAGAAGGAAGAGGGAGGGAGAAGGGGAAGCAGGCAGCCTTTGCAACAGCACCAGTATTTTCCAATGTGGGATGCAGAGCTGCAGTGCTATTGCATGTAATGCTTGTGCTGGGCTGTGCAAGTCTGCAGTGTGTGTGGGAGGGGACAGTCAGATCCTTTCAGATAAGAAATCTGGCTGTACCACAAAGTGTTGGGCCTTGACTTTGTGGTACTGCTTGGGCAGAGGAAGCTCAAGGGCAGGCAGCTCACCCTATGGCTTTGTGGTGTCCAGGGGGCAAGGGATTGGGAAAGGATGTGAAGCTGGTGACCCTATCAGGACAGACAAACTCCTGGTGCAGTGCTCTTCTCTCACGGACAGCTGGAAACTCTGAATTTGGGGCCACCCAAATATGTTTATCTTGCTAGCTCTTGGTGTGCGTAAACAGTTCAGACTTGAAGCGCTCTGTAACTGGCCTCTAGCTCATCCTCTTCCTCCTGTGACGGAGAGCACATTCCCTTCTGCGTGTAATCTGCTTGGCTGAGGATGTTTGTCACTCTGCCCATCTTCACACTTTCTTCCCCTTTCTCTCCCTGAAGGTGGTGGCACAGACAGCAAGCCTGTAGTACGCTACAGCAAGGACCAGCGTCCCACGACGCTGCCCATCCAGCCCTTTGTTTTTCAGCACCATTTCAGCAAGCCACCCAAGGCACGTGCCCTGCACAGCCATTTTGCTTCCAGCCTTTCCCAGCTCTACAGCTTGTCCAGCAACCGGCCTGCCAGCCAGCAGATCTCCAGTTCCCAGTCCTCATCCTTGGCCACCTCGGCAGGGCAGGCGGCGGTGGCAGGGAGCCAAGCCCATGGCACACTTGTGACCCAGCGCTTGGCAGACGGAGCTGCCTCGCGCAGTGATGGGGGCATCAAGAAGCCTGGACCCGAAACAACCCGTCCGTCCCCCCTGGGCAGTTACTCCCCCGTGCGGTGCAACGTGCCTTTCTTCCAAAGTGTGGACTCCTCTTCCTCGCCCGCTGCAGAGAGAGCTGAAGACAGCCAGCCCCCCAGAAGCAGGTCCTGCCCCGTCTCTGCCAACCTGCTTCCCATGAGGTCATCCCCTGCTGTCAGTGCCATGCAGCCCTCCAAAGCCACCAAAGCTGACACCCTGAGGCAAAAAGAGAACCCCAAGCTGATTCCCAAGAAGGAGGCCCCGCTGGAGCCAAGCCCACCACTCTCCGAATACCGACTCCACAGTGGATCCCTCCTGCCCCTCTCCATGGGTGGCATGTCCGTGAGCAGAGTAGGAGGCCATGCAGATTCCCACTGGAGAAGTGGCAGTGAGACCAGCAGCTCTGGTCCCCTGAGCAGCATGGGAATACGGCCTGTCAATGGTAGGTACCCATCCTCCAGGACCTGCTAGTCTGGAGCATCTCCAGCTCCCTGCAGCCATGGCTGCTCCCTACAGTACCACCATTTCTTATAGCCACAGGCCAGGATAAAATTGCATCCGGGTGCTGCAGGAAGACCTACGCTAAGAGCATGTCCTTCCAGTCCCAACTCCTACACCGTGTCTCCAGAGAGGGCAGTGTGGGCTGCTGATCTTACAGCACCCCGTGCTGGGTGCTTGCACCCCAAACCTGCTGCCTCTGCCTGCAGCCACGAGGGCACTCAAGCTCCTGCCCTGCTCTGCCAGGCAGTGGCCTCCACCTGTCTCTGTGTGCATGTGCTAATGTCCTGAAATGCTGCTGGACCTCTGAGTAATGTGCTGTCTTTCTTTTTCTGTCCTCCTCTCTTCCTCTCTCTTCCTGTTTCCCTTCCGCATCCGCCTGTGTGCTCTCGTCATTCCGTCTGGTGCTCACTGCTCGCGGCGTCCCAGCGAACCACCTCTCCCCCCAAGCACTGAAGTGGCGGGAGTACAGGCGGAGGAACCCCCTGGGTCTGGACCGTGTTTCGGGGCTGCCCAGCTTAGCAGGCAGCCTGGACAGGAGGCAGCAAGAGCCTCGGCTGAACCGGGGCAACCCCATCTTTGAGCTGCCTGGCGCTCTCAGCACCAGCCATTTCCACTGCAAGCTGAACGGTGCGCACCACCTTTCTGCTGGGGGGTGTTGGGAGGTGACCTTGGGACTCCGGCTCAGGTTAAGCTTGCATTCATCACTGCTCTGCCTGCTCGGAGAAGGAGGATGATACATCCGTTCACAGTGGGGCTGGAGGGTTCAAGAAGAAGGTGAAAATTGCTTCACTGGTTCAAATTTTTGTGGCGCCTCCATTCTCCATGAGGTGAGAGCAGTCAGGTCCAACTCTGAGCTGGATTGAAGGGTAAAGTGAATGGCCCAAGAGCCTGTTTGAACCTCAAGAAGTGTTCCTGGGCTGTGGTCAGATTGTAGTTTGTCTCACACAGAAGTTGGGGGCGGGGGGTGCCCTTGGAGATCTCAGGTCTGTGCGCCACGATGCCTGACCATCTGCCCCAGCCCAAACAATGTGCTGGATGCTCAGCTGTAGCTTTCACGGAGCAGCTGATGGCACTAAAGCTTTTAGGGGACTCTGTCTTCTCCATGCTTTGCCCTTAAGGCCTTCTCTGTCCTCCAAAACCTCTGCAGGAAGCGCTGACAGGGGCAGGCTGCTTTTGACTGAACCTCTGAGAGCCCTGTGGGGAGAGCAGTGCGGTCTCTGTGGGAGGGAGAGCATTCTGCATGCTAGCCTCAAGCCATGGAGGGAATTCCTCAAAGACTTAGACCTCACTCTGCCAACACAAACAGTTTCTCCATCCTTTGTTCAAGGGAAGATGCATAGCACAGAGTCAAACAGTTGGAAGTCAAGCACATGGGAGGACTCCTATGCATGTCACCCCTTGAAAACAGGCCATCCCAGAGGGCAGGAAGCAAACATGCAGTTTGTTGTCTGTGGGTGCCTGTATGTGACAAGTAGTGATTTTTCTCTGTGCTGACTCTGACCCTGCTTGCAGCAGCGTGGAGAGTCTGGTGCAGCAAGGTTTCCCTTAGCCCCAGCCCATCAGTGTGAGCCTCCCACAGCATCTTCCAGAGCTGTGGGCCCCCAGTCAGGCTGGAGGCGGATACGGGGCAGGCCATGGGGTTCAACTGTACAGGCACACATTGCAAACCAGTGCTGAGGCAGGAGCAGGCCTGTAGCCTTGCTGTCCCAGCAGAGGACAGGCTGGCATGAAGACTGCTGCTGGTGCAGGTTGCTTCTGGAAAAAGCAAATAACGTGAAGGAGGCTTTGGTGTGAGGGACTGGGGCTGATCCTTGTCCCCTCTGTGTTGTCCCCGCAGGACAGTCTATGAGGCAACTCCAGCTTACCTACAATGACTTTTTCCCTGACTACTTCTCGCTAGCAGAGAAACCCCCTGCTGAGTTCTGCCTCTCCCCAGATGGCAACACGGAGTCCATCTCCATCGACTTGCTGCAGAAGAAGGGTGAGTCCATGCATCTCCAGTGGACCATGCAATGTGCCACAGAGTGTGCTTGAGCTGCTTGTCCCAGGAAATATGATTAGAAAGGATGTCAGGTGCACAAGAATGGGCAGAGAGAGCAGACAGGCATGGGAGCATGACCCTAAGTCAGGGCATGCTGCCACCTCAGGCTCTGCATACAACGGCAGACCTACGTGTATTTGTGTGACATTGCAGCTGTGCTAACCTGAGATCTTGTAATTTAGGTAAAAGGTCTGTTTGAGCCTACGTAAGTAATATAAAATTATATAAAGGATAGTAAAAGGTGGGAGAAAGGACTCCAGAGCAGGACAAGATACAGCTGTGGTAGTATCCATGCTAGGGGGCAGGGTTAGGGATGGGGTGTCTGACAGCTGATTTGTTATCATTTCAGAGACCAGGGATGTGCAGAAGGGTTCCCATGCCTATCTTCACATCCCTATGTGCTCATGAGTACCAGATGGCAGCTCTCCCTCCTGTTTCAGTCATATTCTCACATTATCCTGGTGCAGATATGAGATTACACACCACTGGCTTGTTACTGAAAGTCATTACAGAACCTGCCAAATGCAAGGCTTCTGCCCTGCCACCCTGTGGCATCAAGGCAGCAAAAGACTCATTGCCTCAGGTCCCATCTCTTCTGCCTCAGGGAATGGGGTGTGGAGGTGATGGTACCTGTCCCCTGGGAATATTGACAGGTCATCCTACTGTCAGGCTGATAGGTGAGTGCTGGAACCAGCAGGGGCAGTTTTGGTGAGGATTTAGGAGAGTCTCTGCATGTTTTTTGGCAGAGAGGGTTTGTGTGTAGACATGGGCTTGCAGTGCCCCGGCTGATAACTTCGAGGAGTATTTTGTCAGGGTCTATCTCAGCAGCCATTCAGGCAGCTCTCTGACCTCTTGTTTCCCTCTAGGTCTGGTGAAGGCTATCAACACTGCTGTTGACCTGATTGTGGCTCACTTTGGAACCAGCAGGGATCCAGGGGTGAAGGTATGTCTAGCATCCAATATTCTGAGTGACACGGGGTGTATGGAGCAAGATTGCCTCTCCATTCTCTTCCAGTCAAAAACTCCAGGGTTTCTAACGAAGGCAGGAGTATCAAGAACAAACCAAACAAAGGTGGTGGCACGCCATGCAGCAGGTACTAAATCTGTGACAATTCCTGCTGCATGATGCAGTAAGTACATGTATTTAAAGGAAGATCAGAAAAACACAGGAGGGAAGTTCACTGATGTTTACTAAACACTTAGGAATAATGTCCAGCTTAGTGTCTGAGTTGGAAGTAGTTGTAGGCTGTGAAAGTATAAAGGACAAGTATTATATATGTTTGCTTTGGTTTAACTCTTTCTTAGATACTTGCTATGGCTCTTCATAAGAAAAAATACCAGACCAGCCACCCTTCTGGTCTGGCGGCAGCACACCAGCTCGTTTTTCTCATAGAGTGGAGAGTTGTGTCTCCCTCCTCCACATGTCCTGCGACTCTGGCCTGGCAGTGGTGCTAGGACACAGTGTTCCCCATCTCACAGGGCTCAATAATGACAAAAAAGTGCATCAGTCTTTGCCCATCTGGGGCAGTTGGTCACCCCCATGGTAGCCCTTACCACGAATACATTAGTGTATTCAGAGTACGTCCATGGGGCTGGCTGTACTCCCCTAATTTCCCATTTCTGGAATAACACAGAACTGCATCTAGGTCGCCCTGGGGCTGGCTGTCTTTGGCCTATGCTCCCTCATTCCCCCATTTCTGGAAGAGCACAGAGGCAGTGCAATTTTGCGTCTGTTTGTACCTGGCATTGTTTGCAGTCCTGTGACACCCGGCATGTTTGTGGTGCCTCATCTCAGTGCTGAATGCTCGGCTTCAGTCAGGTGACTCTGGGCAGCAGTGTGACACTATTTGGACATGGCAACACGCCTGGCATGCCATCCCCATGGAGAAACCTGACTGGGAGAGATTCCAAAACCATTCAATCTTATCTCAAAGCCCAGAGTAATTTCCCCCCTAATTACAGCTGCTGCTGATGCAGAGATTGCTCTGCAACATAACTGGAGTTTTTGAGATTCCCATGGCTTTTTAAGGCTTCACTGTGGATTTCCAATTCTTACAGTGTAGGTTTGCAACACTGTAGGAATAATTGCAACATTGCCCCATTACTTTGCTTATCAGACAATGCTGTGGTTTTAACCTCAGATTTCTTTATGCGTCAGTGTGCCAGGGGCTGAGCATTCACCTGTCAAAAGGCAGCATCCATCCCTGCTGCTGCCGTGCTCAGTGGATCTGACAGGATTATTCCTGAGCCAAGTTCAGTTTCAGTTCAGGGCTTTTGTGAACCTGTGCCAACTGGTCACTATAATTCCAGCTCAGCTGGTGAAATCTGTGCCCTGAACACCATTGCCTGACCCATTTGGATAGACCCCTTGGCAGCTCAAAGACTGTAAGCAGCAGAATGTGTCCCTGCTCTGCTGGTGCTGGGCTCTTACATTCTTCCTCTTCACCTCAGTCTGAGCTCTGGCCATCCATTTTTCCCTCACCCTGTATATTTATCGTAATCCCTAGGAGTTAGAGCTGAACATGTCACTGAGTTAAGGGTTCCTTAACCCCTCAGTGCTGGTAGTTCTCTGTGGCTTGGTGCTTCCTGCTCCAAAATTAACAACAAGAAAATCTACAGCAGCAGGAAAATCCCCAGTTCTTCTCTTCCTTCAGCAGGAGAGCCTGGTTACACCTTTTGGGAGAATCTGTCATCCCTTCTAATAGGGATATCCTCTTCCCAAGCTAGGATATTCTTTTCTCAAGTCACTGCCTCTTCCCAGCCTGGGGAAGA
>VYZQ01247896.1:0-11258 GCA_013400655.1 Mystacornis crossleyi
TATATATACACACACATAGATATTGATAGAATAATTACCATTTTGCTATGTGATTATAAAACCAAACAAGATTAATACCGATTTCCAAACTATTCTGCCAAACCAGGGCAAGGGGATCCAAGAATTCCTGCCGCCCACCTTCCCATGGGAGCCCACCTGGGCACCACAGTGGGAGCCAGCTGGGCATCAGGCATCCCCTGTGCTGCCTGCACCGCCCAGCTGTCCTTGCCCCACCACTTGGCAGCAGATGCTGAGACAACAGAAGCTCTCAGGGTGACACCACAGTAGGTTTTTTCTCTTGCAAAACAGCCTGCCAGCGTCCAGGGGGACTGTGCCATCTCTGCCACTCTGGGGGACACCAGGTGTCATGTCTGTCCAATGACCAGCCTGCCCACAGAGTTGCTCCCCCTCATCCCAGACCTGCCAAGGAATGACAGCTGAACCCCTTGGCTTTGCAGCAGGGGCTTTGTTCAAGTTCCTTTTTGTGTGGTTTTAGGAATTTTGGGGTTTTAAATACAGTCCACGCTCCCCTGGGGATTTTTCAATACAAGAACAAACACTGATGCTGTACGATAACCTAGCAATAACAATGTCATGTAGCTACTGTACATCCATCCCCGTGCCCTGCTGAGCACTGCAGCCCTCTGCCAGGATCACTTCTTGTTGGCAATCTGCTTTTCCAAGTCTTCAAGTCTGGCTGTCATCTGAGCGAGTGAACGTGCTAAGGAAACAGCATGAGCCAGAGTGTCTGCTTTATCCCCTTGAAAGAGCCTAAAATTTTCCCCACTCCCATTTATCTATCCCTCCCTCCCCCATGTGTGCTGTGTCCTCAGCTGTCCTGCACCCTGACAAGCCCAGGCATCACCCCAAAGGATATTTTTCTCGGTCAGGCTCTGCAGGATGGCCACGGTGTTCGTCTGGAACTGCACCAGCGCCTCGCACTCGCACGGGCTGCGGATCTCCGTCTCCCCTTTGCCCTCCTCTGTGACAGTGGGGGTTTGGCTGCAGTCAGACCATGGCCCCACAGTGCCTGGCTTTCCATTGTTCCCAGACAAGTCCCTTGTCCCTGCAGCCACCCACCGGGGCTCGGGGCTCTCCCCACCATTTTGGCCTCTTTTTTCAGCCTCTCTGCTCTCTGCCAGGCTGCCCTGCTGATCCAGCCAGCTCACTGCCAGGCATCGCGCCAGGCATCCCCCAGAGCTGTCACACACGTGGTCACGCTGTGCCAAGGACACAGTGCTGAGCTTCACTTTGCCTTCAGCTGGGGTGGCAGGGGGCATGTTGGCTCCATATCTGCAGCCCTGTGGGGGTCTCAAGGGCACTGGGGAGCCCCAGCCTCTGCCAGGGCAGGGAGACCCTCACAGTAACCCTGTCCCCAGCAGCAGCAGAAGCACAGGTCTGAACAAGGACACAGGCCACCTTCAGAGCTTCCCTCAAGGCAGGGTGCCACTCCCAACTTCTGCCCAAGCAATGGCACAGGGGTGGTTGCTCACATTCATACTTCTGTATTAACCTCCCCATTTTTAATTTAATCCCCCCAGCTTCATCTTTTCCAAATCCCTCCCAGAGAGGCACCTCTATACCCAAAACAACCTGGTGAGATCCTGAGACAGCCTAGGCTCAGGACAGCTCAGCTCAACTTTGGGGTGCTTGTTGCAGGGTGACAGACACACAAACCACCCCACTGGCTCTGTGGGGACAGAAGAGCCTTCTCTGGCTTGGGGTCGAGTCCCCTGGTGTGGCCAGGAACACCCACCTGGGCAAATATTCAGGGAGAAGTTCTCCACAAGGTGGGTCATGGTGGTGAAGTCTGCCGTGTAGGAGAAGTGCTGCTCCACTGGCTCTGAGGCGATCGCTCTCAGCTCCTCTTCCACAGCTTTTCCGACACCCACGGCAAACATGACAATCCCTGCATGGCAAGGACAGACCCTGAGCACTGCGCTGGCCACCCCGCAGCAAGCAGCCCCAAGCCCAGAGGGAGCAAAGCTGAGGATGCAGGATTTTCTCTGGGCTTCCCAAATACACAGCAGGAATTCGGGAAGGACAGGCAGGAGCGTGGCAGCGCTGCGGTGGTGCAGGCTGCTGCATGAAGGAAGCTGCTCAGAGCACCCTGCGGCCACAACAGAGCACATCCATCCTGGGATGCAGCTCCTTAAGGCTGGATGTAGCAGCTTCTCCCGATGCAGCCACCCCAAGGAACCATCCCAGGATGCCCAAAGCACTGCAGTTTGGGGTTCCCCAACCCCCCTGCACCTGATTCCTTTGCTCTCCTGGCCCATTCGGAGATGTCATCCTGGGAACGTCCATCTGTGAAGACCAGCCCAATTCTGGGGATGTTGTGGGAGAGAGGCCTGGCACCTTCCAGCTCGGAGAAGCTGTGTTCCACCATGTGCTTGAGGGCAAGGCCTGTCATGGTGCCTTTCTCCATGTACTCCACATCCATCACTGCCTTCTTGATCTCATCCGCGCTGTGGTACTTGTTGAGGGGGAACTCGGTGCGGACGCGGCTGGAGTACTGCACCAATCCCACCCGTGTGCCGTGGGGGGACACCTCCAGCAGGTCCACGATGCGGTTCACAAACTGCTTCACCAGCTCAAAGTTCTGGGGCCGGACACTCTTGGAACCGTCAATCACCATCACAAGGTCGACGTGCCCAGCTCCACACTCTGTGGGCACAGAGGAAGGTGAGAGAGGACCAGCCTGGCCATGGGCACTGTCAGAGAGAAGGTGTCTGGGGCTGGGGCTGAGTTTTGGGGCTTCAGGACACTGTGGGAACACCCTGGAACTTCAGCTGAGAAGGAGGGCAGACTATGGCCAAGGGACTCAGCCCAAAATCCTCCACTGACATTCCAGCACCCCGTGAAAGTCTTTTCTAGATTTCTCTCTCCCTGAACCTTTCCTCAAAGCTGTTGCATCTTCTGGGCCATGTCTCTGAGGACACGAGCATCCATCCCCACAGCAACCAGGATGCTCCCTCAACCACAGCCAGCTCTCCACCCTCTTCCAGCCTAGCTTCGAGTCCCAACTGGGGACAGAGCCCCCCAGCCCAGTTTCAGCTGAGCCCTCCCCGGGAGCGCAGAGCCCAAACGAGGAGAATGTCAAGAGCTGTGTCCCAATACTCACTGCTGCATGTCTTGCCGTCAGCCTGGAGCTGCTGGCCCTCGGGGCACATGCAGTGGTAGGAGCCCTCTGTGCTCACGCACTTGAACTCACAGCCGTGATCCACCCCGTTGCAGAGGTCGGTGGCTGGAAGACAAGCCACGGGCATGGGGTTATCCCCATTCAGGGTGGTCTGGGAGCAGCCCTTCCCCTGGGGCTGGGCAGGACATAAAGGCACGTGTTATACACACAGCCTGTGCCGTGCAGCATGCCGGGACCTACCCCTGCAGGACTTGCTGTCGGGCTGGAGCGTGAAGCCACTGCGGCAGCGGCAGTAGTGCCCGTTGGGGATGCTCACGCACTCGTGCTGGCAGCTGTGGTTTCCAAAGCTGCAATAATCAATCACTGGGGAGAGAAGGAGAGCGATGGCAGAAAGGAAAAGACAAGAGGAGAGAGAGAATGAGACGCAAATGAAGAAGGGCCGGGGAGGGAGACAGTCACTTACTAGTGCAGCTCCTCTTGTTCTGGCTGAGGTAGTAACCGGCCCGGCAGCGGCACGAGTACGACCCCCGCACGCTGACACAGTGGTGCTGACAGCCGTGCCTCCCGTCTGCACACGCATCGATGGCTGCAGGGGAACAGGACACCCATCACCCTCCTGTCCCAGCCTCCCTGGGGCAGCAGGGCAGGACTGCTCCAGGGCTTCGACGCAGCTCCCGGCACCGCGAAACAAGAAGGAAAAGTCCTGGTGTTGTGGTCAGACCAAGTAACACGGCTTTGCGCTAAAATCCAGGGAAAAAACAGTGCGCACTTCGGTGCTGGGATGTGAATCCTCTGGTACTCACTGCCCGGACCCCCTCACCTGACAGGCAGCTGGTTGTGCCCACATGAGTCCCAAGTGTCTCATCTCAGAGAGGTGGCCAGGATTTAGCAATGCTGAATGTCTGCAGTCATTACAGATCTGGGAGGCAGTGGGCCCAGTGAACAGAGCACCCAGGCTGCTGCTGGCCTTTCTGGGTCCTCTGCTGTGTTCCAGCTTCCCTCCATGGGACCCATAACTACAAGCTCCCCATGAAAGTTCAGATAATAAAAAGGGTTTTTACGGGAACAGGTCTTTCCATCCACGTTGAGCCTGTAGCCTGGGTTGCACTCGCAGTAGAAGGAGCCAGGGGTGCTGACGCAGCTGTGCTGGCAGCCGTGCTCCTGCTCCATGCACATGTCCACCCCTGCAAGACAGAACGGGCATCAAAGTGGCCCAGAGGCACGCCAGGCACATGGGGACCCCAGCTCTGGCATATGCCCTGTCCCTGCAGCAGAAGCCAGCGTGACAACCCACACAGCCCCAGCCTTGCCAGCCCCAGTGCTCACCTACTGACTCCCAGCGCACAGACACAGACACCGTGCAGTGCCCTGTCCTGGCACCTCACTGCGGGGGTTGCTTCCCCATCTACCCTGCTCCTGGCATGGGCAGCCATCCCAAACACCCCTCTGAAGGTCACCTTCTATCCTGGGTGAGGAGCAGACACCAGGGTCCCCCTTGCCGCTTCGCAGCAGCAGCTCTCACCCACCGCAAAGCTTGTCCTGGAACTGCTTGGCAAACTGCTGGATGAGCTCAAAGGACTCCACCAGGAAGACGTGCTCCTCCAGCGGTGGGGAGGCCATGGCCCGCAGAGAGTTCATGTCTGCCCGCTGGATTCCCACGGCGTAGATCTCGATGCCAGCGTTCCGGGCGTGGGTGGCCACCTCGGTGACACGGTCCTGGGGCCGCCCGTCCGTCACGATGATGGCGATGCGGGGGACCCTCTTGTGCAGAGGGCGCGCACCCTCCTGCGTGGTGAAGGCCACGTTCATGGCGTACTGGATGGCCAGCCCCGTCATGGTGCCCTGGGCCAGCGGGATGATGCTGTTGATGGCCCTCTCCATGTCTGCCCGCGTGAAGAAGGTCTTGAGGGAGAAGATGTTCTGCACCTGGCTGGAGTACTGGATCACCCCCACCCGCGTGGCGTTGGGGCCCACGTCCAGGTTGCTGATAATGTCCATCATGAAGCGCCGCATGGTCTCGAACTCGAAGGGGCGCACGCTGCGGGAGCTGTCAATCACAAACACGATGTCCAGGGGACCCGTCCTGCACTTCAGTGCTAAAGGGAAGGCAAGGAGAAGGCTCAGTCCTGTGGCTGTCCTCAAGGAGCAGAGAGATCTCTGCCTGGTGGTTGGGGGGTGCTCATGAGGGATGGAGAGAGCAGGTTTGGGCAGCCCCCACAGACCAGCACCTTCCCACTGCCCAGTAAATCCACAGAAGGTGGCGGCAGAGCGGAAGCAGGGCCACCCAGCTGGGGAGACACATCCTGGACGTGGTTTGTTGTGGTTGTGGTTTAAGGGTAAAAAAATGAGACGGTAAAGAGCAAAGCTAAGGGGTCACACTTGGCAGAGATTAAGCCAAAGAGCCTCGTGATGTGAGGATGCTACTTCTGGTGCAAACTGTGGGAGTGTTTAGCAAGTGAAAGGCCAATGAACATATTTTGCTCGGCTTACGTGCACCCAAGCCTGGGAGAATTGGGCCCTAATCGTAAGGAAACACTTTGAGTCCCTTTGGGATGATGTCAATCTCAACTGCTCTGAAGGTCTCTGAGACACACCTGCTCCTTTCTCTGTTTGGTGCCTTCACTGTTTTTAAACTAAAATTGATTTAGATCCCACTGCCCTGGGAGGAGAGAGACTGGTACCTCTGGGTTTGCTCTGTCTCCTGCACCTGGAGAGTCAAGCAAGGAGGAGGCTTTCCCTCACAGCTGTGCCTCCTGCCGAGGTCACAGCCCACAGGCAGGAGGGTGGCAAGCTCTTAGCAGGGCTGTGTCACAGCTGAGGAGGTGCCCAGAGCAAGCAGCACCAGAGCCACCATGCTGGGGCCAGGCTCAGGCTCCCACCCACCGGGGAAGCGCTGGGAAGTTTGGGTGCCACTGCTGGGGGGCTCCTCCATCCTCCTGGGGATGCTCCCAAAGAAGAGGCATCACGTCCCCCCACGTCACACAGCAAACTGTCCTCCGAGGGCTCCACTGCCCTGATGTTCTCACTTCTCTCCCCTCCAGGCACTCCCCACCAGCCAGGGCTCACCTGCAGGTTTTGGTCTGGCTTCCAGTGTTGTCAGGAGAAGCAGGAGGAGAGGGGCAACAGGCAGGAGCTTCATCATGGCTCTGCGAGACCACAGAGATCCCGTGCTGGAAGGATGTGCTGCAGGGAGAAGACAAGATGCAATCAGTGCTGAGGGTGAGCTCAGCCACAGGGCAACGTTCACCTGTGGTGGGTGTCCTCAGGCAGTGCCAAAAACCCTAAGCAGCAGCAGCACTTTTGACAGATCCATCCCCAAACTTCTCTGAACCCACATGGAATCTTTCCCGTTCCAAGGACTGGCAGTCTCAGCACAGCTCAGTTTCATTACAGTAGCAACACTCTGCCAAAGGGTCTGATTTTCTGCTCTGGGTGGAGCTGGCCATTGGACAAGCCGTATTTTCACTTGCAAACCAGGCAGATGGGATGTTCAGCCAAATGCTTTTTCCCTGACTGTGTGGCTGTTCTCTGCAGCCAGTGGGGAGTGGGAAAGCTGCACGCAGGGATGCAGAGCACCAGCCCTCCTGATACTCCCTCACGGGAAGAGAAGCCCCCAGATGAAATGCCAGCACAGACAAAACCTGGTCAGAAGTCTCTCAAAGTCACTGGCAAAGATAATTTTTCCAAGAAATTCCATTCTCTGCCTGTTTCCAAACTCCCTTGGGAGAGCAGAAGCCTCTGCAGGCAGAGGCTGCAAGGATGCCTGTGCAGGTGGGCTCACACCTCTTCCCCCGGTGCCCAGGCACTGCCAGCCTGCTGCTCTCCTCCACATCACCGCGGGGTCCCTGCCACTCTGTCTCCAGCACTCTGCAGCTCTCCCTGTCCTGCAGGCTTTTGCAGGGGATGCTCTGCACCTCAACAGTTTTTTCATGTCTTTAGGGAGGGATCACTGGGGGGAAAGGTATTTAAACTTGTTACTCAGAACCTCAGCTTGTCACTTCTCTCTCTCTCCCTGCCCACCTCTGTGTTGCCTTTGCCTTGCCTTTCCTGGCTCCTGCAGGGACATGGATTGATTTAGCTTATTTTTATTTCAGCTCTGGTTGGAAACCCAAGGTGCTAAGGATGGAAATGCCACAGATAATGTGACTCTCCCCAGGAGACGTGTAGTGCCAGGACTGGGTGCAGATACTGGAAGGGTGCTTTTACAAAAAAAAGCACACAAAAATTCATTTTATCGGTAGTTATCAGCCGGTATTTATTTAGCCCCAGGAGGTCTCAGCTGTAATTCATCACCAGGGTTGCTGTTTAATTGCTCAGTGGTTACGTGCAGCCCTGAACACCACGTCTTTGATAGAAGGGACACTGATAATAGGTTTCACAGCTGCATCTTAAAACTGTCTCGAGACTCAGTGTTCACACCTGGAAAAGTATATTAAAGAATTAGGAGGACAGAAAAGGGGTACAAGAGGAAACTGGGATCCACAATACCCGTCTCAAAGTGAGAGACGTGGCCTTTCCCTGGAGGTGAGCAGCCCACCAGCCCGGGACACAGTGACTCCGCAGCAGCGCCAGGAGCTCCTGCAGAACTGCGCAGGGGAAGGGGCGGTGGGATCGCTCTGGCTGAGGGATGAGCAGGGACAGCAGCCTGACAGGTCTTTTCCAGGAAGCCAAGGGGCAGAGGTGAGCTTTGCTTTGTGGCCAGGAGTGCTCAGACACCTGTGCCCCTTCACTACAATGCAAGCAGAGAGGCAAACAGTCCCTCCTCTCCCAGCTTCGTTTCCCCATTCATTTAGCAGATTCTTTTTCCAGCATTTCTTCTTTCCTGGGAGAAAGCACTCACTAACCACTCAATATTTTTGGGACAGCGATGCCACCTGGAACATTTCTGCAGCTCTCTGCTCTCCACACCTCCCTGCAGGCAGGCTGCCGTGGAGCCTGTGTCTCACGGCATCCAGAGAGCTTCAAAGAGAGCCCAGAGGGAGGAATGAGCTGTCAGGCCAGGAACCAAGAAGGAGAAAACCAGTTCACAACTGATCTATTTTTAACAGCATCTCAGCTTTGGATGAAGTCTTGGCTCTCCCCACGGCTGGAAGGGCTGATGCTGCCTGGACAGGGCAGGGAATGGCAGCTCGGCCATATATTAAGTGCTGGTCCTGGCAGCAGAGACCAGGCCGGGACAGTGTCCTGGTCCCTGATTCAATTTAACACGCAGTCCTGCCCCAGCAGCAAGGGGGCGGGGAAACAAAGATGATGGGATAGATGTCCCTCAGTACCTCTCCCACCATCCCGCACTTGGCAACTTCCCCCTGCCCTCACTTCCCTGGGGCTGACTTGCATCCCTATGGAGGGAGTCCTCACACGCTGGGGGATCCCACACCACCCCCTCCAAGCCCCCGCAGGAGTGGGAGGGAGATGGGTGGGAAGCAAGCGGCTGGCAGGCAGGTGCTGCGAGGCAAGGCAAACACAGCACCGGCGGCAGTGCCAGAGACCTTGAGATAACACTGAGCTATAAAGGAAAAAAGGTCCAGGCAAGGTGAGTGCTGCTGCCTGGGCTGGCTCAGCCGAACCCTGCAGATGAGCTGAGAGGGACACTTGGACCGTTCCTGACATTTCTGAGCAACACAAGGGGAGAAACTGTTACTGCTTTTCACTGCCGGAGGAGATGCTCAGTACGTGGTGCGAGGAGGGTGACCAAGGGGAGAGCCACGTATAAGGAGAGAAGGGTCACCTCCTCTTGACTCTCCTCGTGATCTCAGCCAAGGAGGACGTGGAGATGGATCCCCAGAGACAAACAGGTAAGCCAGCACACCTTCCCTGGGCACCTCCACCAGCAGTGCTGCTCCCCAGGGCAATTTCATCCCTCCCTGCTCCACCACTTGTCCGTCTGCTCTCCCCGCCAAATGCTGAGTCTCAGGAAAAGCAGCCGCTTCAGGTTTCAGCATGGCCTCCTTGGCAGCTCTCTCCTGGCTACAGGTTAACAAAAGTACTCTAAATATTCCTCTTCTGGTTCATCCAGATGGTGCTATGTTGGACCTGGGCACATCCTCACTTGGGCAAGGCCAAAGGACCAGGGCACGGCAGGGAGCAGGGTGAGGAATGCTGCCAGCTCCCCACCCTCCTCACTGTTACAGGGACGGGGGCTTTCTGTACTGAACTGTAGAGGGGATGAAGCAGATGGAGAAAGGAGGGGTGGCAGTGTGTTCGCAGCCCAGGAAAAGCCCTGACCAGAGTGTCACAAGGAGGAAAGCAGGTTGTGGACCAAGGCTATGGAGCCATGCTGGCTCCTGACCCTGCAAGAAGCCAGGACAAGGGATCACCGTGTGTTGCAAGGAGTGGGGAAGAGCCGGTAGCTTGTGAGCAAGCACCAGCCAAGCCAGAGGTCTGTCCCTTGCAGCAGAGCTGTGCACAGGAGGAGGAACACACAACATGTCCAGACACATGTGGCAGGGTGCAGGGCACTGATGCCACATGTGCTACCAGCTAACAGCACCTATTTCTGTGCTGGAAGCCTTGGCTGATGGTAGAGCAGCCCTAGACATGATGTTGCCGAGATTCACCCTCCTCATCTGCCTCTCCGTGCACCCTCCTTTGCTCTGCAGAGCTTTACTTTGCAGGGACCCAATCAGGCAGTTTTGGGAGGCTAAAATTCAACTCCATCAGAGTGATTTGATGAAAATGTCAAAAAACCCAACCAAAATATGGCCAGGAGTCCCAAACCTGAGTCCTTTCACTTAGGACACCAGAGTTCTGCCAGGACAACAGCAGAAAGACAGCAAGAGCATCCTCAAGCTGGAGGATGGGGAGAAAAATTGTGATGTCCTCAGCAGGACAGCAAGTCATCATCCTTCAGGTCCATGCCTGAGAGAAAGGCTGTCCAAAAATGCACGTGGGACCAAGGGAGGAAGACTGGTGTGTGTCTTGCCCCAGGGGACAATGAAGCAACCAGAGCTACCTGGAGAGATGCCTGGAGAGAATTTACATCATCCTGGAGGCACCTCTCTATGCCAAACTTTGGTGTAGAAACACGGATGAATCGCTGGCACATTGTCCATGTATTTGCAAGACCTGAAAGCAGTGTGAAAGGATGAGGCCTGGGACAGCCCTGGAGCTGGATCCACCCTGTCCTGGAGGGCTGCCCAAGAGTTGGTTTCTCCCAGCATAATCCCCAATCTCAAGGTGCTCTCTGCCTGCGAGTGCCCAGCTCTCAGTGCGTCCTCTGCTGCTCACGAGCACTGAATCCACCCTCAGGACCATTTTACAGGCAGCACTGACCTTACACTCAATCACAGCTAAAAAATCTCAGTGCTCATCTCCCACAGCAGCTGGGTTACGAGTGGCAAATCCCACCAGAGAGGACAGCAATGCAGTTTTCAGAGCAAAGAAGAGTCAGGGAGCACAAGCACATCAAGACCATGGAAATGGCATGAATTTCCATCCCAAAAGGCTTTCCCCCCCCGTTTAAGTACTGATGTGTCCTTGGTTTTTCCCAAACACCCGTGGGAGAACCAGAGCAGACTCTTTCCAGGACATTGCAGTGCTCTCCGCTTACAGCTCTGCGGCAGCTTTACTGGGCCAAGCACCACCTGGAAGGACACGTTGTTTGAAAAACAAGGCTGCATTTCTCAGACAGCACATCAAGGCTCCAAACCCAACAGGAGCAAATCAGCAGGAGTGCTGTAACAGGAAAACCTTGCTGGATGCAGAAGGAACTTCTCTTTTGCTCTGCTTGCTCCCCACAAAAGCCTGTTCCCTATTTTATGGGTCCCACTGCTGTATATCCACAGGGAGGGCAGGAGGAAGACGGGTTTCTTGACCAGGTCCTTTTGCAGTAACAGATGTCTTTGACTCACAGCCCATGGACTCACACAAGTCCTGACAGGTTTACACTGTGACATGATGTTTGAAGTCCCCTTGAGAGGGAAATGCTGGGTGCAGCAATGGACAGAGCATCCCCTTCTAGATGTTCTCCACAACAGCACATGGGGTCTTTCTCTGCCATCAGTCTATCCCTAACAGCCCTCCCAGCGCTCTGCCACTCACCTGGCAGGAAAGCCTCTTGCCCAGAAAGCCCTGCACTGAAACAAGCTGCGTACCTGGGCTGCTTCAGCAACAGCTG